>CAJNOP010000010.1:2235028-2512448 GCA_905250075.1 Rotaria sp. Silwood1 | reverse complement strand
GGCAAAAAGTGGTCGATTTTCGCTGACAGTCGGGAACTGTGATTGTGAGTCAAACACGTTCACTTTTTATGGATTTTAAGCCCTTTTTATGCGTTTAAACGCGCTTTTGAAAATGTTTGTCTGCTTGGGTAAGAAAATACATAAAGTGATGATAGTAGTTGACAAATTTAAGATGAAATTCTTCGAACTAAAAGAACAGCAATTGAACAATCTTCATCGGTTACAATTTGGAAAAAGTAATTTAGCTTATGGAAGAATGGAGTATCTAATTACGAATGTCCTAAAATGGAATTAGAAAACAGATCATCGGCTAGTGCTCAAGACATCAAAAGTCATTATAACCGTGTCGAACTAATATATTCATAAAGATGCTTTTACTATCCTACACTAGAACAAATCATAATTATTTTATACCGACCTTATTCTACAGATAAAGTACTACATATTTTTCCGCTGCTTGATCTAATTGAATAATTCTATCAATAAAACAACTTCTAATGATTACATAGAGTGTCGTAACTAAGATGATAAAGTTTTTAATCAAAGATTATTGGAAAAATAGCTTTAATAAATGGGTTGTGCGTGATGAATCATGATTATTAGTTGGAATATTTGATTAACTCTTTCCTATGGGATTTTATCTGCTAAAATCATTTTTATTGCTTTGTCCAAACAAAATCAAGTCTTTACAATAGGTTATGGTCATGACAAACTGACAACAAAATTAATATAGAATTTTTGAAGTATTCAATACTTATTTTCATTTAATGATTATTAAGAAAAAAAAAACGAATTAATATTTGTATTCAACAGAGAGGAATTTTGCTTTTTTATTAATTATATTTAAAAAAAAATATCAAACACATCGATGAGGTAAACAAAAATAACATTGTGGTAATGATGTACAATGTTGTGCATCGAAATCAATCAAATATTGATCAACAAAATAAATGGCAAAACGTTGTCGTTCATCGAATGAAAAATTTTTACCTACGAAAAAAAAAAAGAATTGTTAAAACAAATTTTTATTATTTTAAAATTTAAATATAAACCAAATTTGCAAGGATATGATCCAATTGGATTTTCTAGTCGATATTGATCGATTAGTGTTTGTAGAATATCTATATCTGAACAATATTTATCAAATAAAGTTTTTTTTTGTATTTTTTTTGAACAAATATATTGCTTTAAAAGTGTAACTGTTTCATCATTATTGTAGATAAATGGATAACGATATGGTAAAATAGAAAATAAAATTTCATTTGCACGATTAGTTGCTAATTTACCAGGTATAAAATTCATTATTTCATCGTATGTGCGACGTATAAGATAAAATGGTCCATTATATAATGTAAGTAATTGAATATTATTTAAATCAAGATAATAACGTATAGTTTTTTCAACAAATTTTGATGCAAATGATGGCATTTGTCGTTGTGCTAAAGGTAAAACATCATCAAATATAGCATCAAGTATAAGACCACGAATATCTTGATAATGTACAGCTGTCCAACATGCTGAATAACCACCAATGGACCAAGCAAATATTACTATATTATTAACAGAAAAATGAAGTTCTTCAATCGCATAACGCATTACAGCATCAATAGAATTTATTTCTGAGAGTGTATCTGGATAACCCTAAGAACATAAATGTGTTTTGAATTTCTTCAAACAATAGTA
Source organism: Rotaria sp. Silwood1 (assembly GCA_905250075.1). Lineage (NCBI taxonomy): Eukaryota > Metazoa > Rotifera > Eurotatoria > Philodinida > Philodinidae > Rotaria > Rotaria sp. Silwood1. The sequence continues at coordinate 2,510,765 of CAJNOP010000010.1, read as the reverse complement.
GTTATGATTATCAAGAAAATTTTATTGAAGAAAAAATACTGCTAAAGATGAATCAGTATTATCAATAAAATAAGAAATGACTGAAATGAAATTTTAATCTATAAACTATCATTATGTTGATAGTATCAAGTTACTCGAATTCCAGTGTCAAGAAAAATCTTTGGGAACAATTTAATTAAGAAATATGAAATTTGAAATGAATTTTATCATTTTTAAAATATTTTAGAGTTCGATTAAGATGCAGTTTTCAAGATACTATTTTTGATAAAAGAAACAAAGATTGATATGAATGTCAAAAATGATAGAACCAAGTTGTTTATGATGTACTGAGATAATGTTGATGCGTCTGTAACAGCCACAGAATCCAAAGAAGCTTCAGTTCTAAGATAAATTGTTATGATGGATACCGTTTCGAAACTTTTATATTAGTAAAATATATTCTGAAACTAATTTTTGCTTGATTAATTGAAATTCTTTCTAAGAAATCATTCGAAGGTGTTTAGGAAATAGTCTCGACAATTTCTTATAGCTAGAATTGAAACTTGTAAGTGCTACTGCAAGTGCTTATGAATACTACGATTTACTAATAGTAAGGCGACATTGGTATATTCTGAAAGAGTACAATATTCTGACTCGAATATACTACTTCTTACTCTTGCACAACACATCTAAATATGCAAGAACTAGTCAAATATTTTGTCTAGAAACTTTCGACCTACGTCGTTACAAGATATTTTAACTCATAGTATGCTTCTAACTTTATATGGATTACTTATGAATCGTAACTTGTCTTTTTCCAAAACGATAAACATTCATATGTTTAAATGAATTTTAATATTTTTCTATTTCACTCACCGAACTCTCACCAAATCCTGGTCTATTCCATCCAAGTACTGAATAACCAGCGTCGATTGGTGTCATCATACAACCTACTTCATAAAAACCTGCATTACCTTCACAAGTAATAATTAATATTTGACCATTATCTGTTGAACATTGATTAACAAATATTGTATCAATATGATTTCCATCAGCTGTACGTAATAAATAACGTTTAGCACGATAAGAAACAATTAAATTTGTTCGTCCATCAAGTAAAGCACGATTTGTCATATGACGAATAATTTGTAAACTACCAGGAAACATTAAACGACGACCAAAAACATTAATACATATATAACCAAGTAAAAGCGATGGATAATGAAATAAGCGTTCGATTAATGTTACTTCTGTTTTCTTAATTAAATTATCTTCTGATATTGATATCATTGGTAATTTACGAATAGTAGATGATTGTATTATATAATCAGGTTTCCAATGTGAAAGTGAAAAATCATATTTAGCTAAAAGTTTCTAAAATAAAACTTTCAAAAATTGATTCTTTTTTTTTTATTTGATTTTTTTTTCACTACTTGACGAGCTTTTTGAGTTGGATTATATTTTACTTGAAAATATTCATTAATAAATATTTTATAAGTTGGATTTATAAAACGACTGATTCCTAATCAAAAACAAAAATGATCTAAACACATTTATAATATATATAATTTAACGAACCACGTAATAACATAAAATATATAGGTATAATTACAATACAACTACTAATTTGTAGAAATGATATACCATTTTCATATGTTAATGATCCTTTATAATAAAAATACAATATACATAATGGGCAAAGTATTCGAAGTGTTGCAAGTAATATTTTAAGCTAAATTATATTTATAATATATTCGAAAAAAAAACAAATTCTAATAAAAAAAAAATCTTACAACAAGAAAAACATTATCACTGAGCGTTTCTGCCGTATTTCTTATGTATAGATGAATAGGCTAGAGTAAAATAGATAAAAAGACTCTTTAAAAAAGTTTCATTTCAAATATACTTGTCGAGTAGGTAATGGTGGTATATGTGGATAAGTTTGATAAAGTTTGGGACCAAAGATACATTGCCAAAATAAGAAAAATTGATTTTTCAACATTAGTGAAAGGTTAAACAAATAGGAACGAAAAAGGCCATGACGTTTTTATGTGTTTCTATATAGACCATGCACATGCTACACGAAGTATTAAAACTAAATGAAGCAATTTGATTGGTGTTGCTACGTGGAAACACAAATCATATTGTTTAAACACGCTTTAAGCTGTATAGTGTGTGTAGAAAGTCATAAGTAATAAGTGTTTTCTATCGCTCATCTAATAAATCGATTCAAACGGATGTGAGAAGATGGCGCTATAATTCAGAATGAGCAAATACATTCTTTCCAAAGAAACTACATACATTGAAAACAGACTGAGCTATTTCATAAGAGAATAACCAATGTTAGTATGTTTTAAGAAAGGGCTTTGATATTTTGTAATAACAATGATATTAGATTATTTCGATTTATTACGAAAACTTTTGACGTAAATCATATATTCAAATAGATTGATTCATAATAATTTTGTTGTATCTGATTGAAGCTCACATTATGTAGCATAAAGCTTGAGGAACATTCTATTAATGGTCAGTCGGAATCAAAAAAATGTCGAAGCTAAATATGACATTCTGAAGTTAATGATTGAAGTAATCATTTTCTAACTATATCATTCATTTTTCTTTAAAGGTAATGTCATACCGATGTCATGCAGTTACGTCAGGATGGTTCCATCTGAAATCTCCCATATTTACGGCGACCTTCAGATGTCAAACTGAAACTTTCAGCAATTGAAGACCTCAACACCCTAAGACCTTTGGTGAAAAATCCTACGGATTGTCAATGGGCATCATAATTTTTTTTGTGAGAGCACAAAATATCACCTTTTGACCTATAAGGACCATATGTATGATTTTTCGCCATACTATTGTCCATTATGCTCCCAAATTCTGTTTATTTGAAAAATCTTTACCACAACATGTCACTTTCTTATTATAGATGACTATAGGGTACCCATTTGTATAAGCTTGCCTATCAATAGAAACACTTAAAACATGTCATTCTTGTATTATTAGATAGACATTAGATACATGTATTTGACGTGATAAAAATCAGTGACTAGTCATTATATTGTGGTGGCGAACAGAACACTTGACAATAGCCTATTTTTGTTATTTTTTCATTTTTCGTATAATGTTGCATTGCAGTAATCTATAAATGAATGATATGAATAAGTTGATATAATATTGTACAGAGTCTACTAACTTAGTACTATATATCTATTTATAAAATTTCAATTATGGCTCGTAGTTATAGAAAAAAGTCAAAACCCTAAAATGATGAAAAATCACGAAAATGTCCATTGTAGACCAAACGGTGGTATTGTATGGTCTCAAAAAAAACTATGATGTCAATTGAAAGTCTGTCGAATTTTTTCACCAAAGATCTGAGGGCGTTGAGGTCTTCCTTTGCTGAAAGTTTCAGTTTGGCTGCTAAAGACTACCGTAAATGTGAGAGATTTCTGGTGAAACTACCCTTATGTAGAAAGACTCGCGTAAAAACTTTGATCAAACAGAGAGCTGTTTTTGATAAAATAATATTCTTTAAAATCAAACCGTCTTTTACTAATATGATATATAATATGTACACAAACAAAAATATTACAAAAACAAACTAAGAGATGTCATACAGTCATCTTTTGATAAAACATTGGTTTCTTTTGTCATATGTGATATGATTGCTAACGTATATGATCATGTTGCCTATTTCGTTTGTTTCATAAACTTAAACAGACTCATAAAAATGGTGAAAACTTTCTTGTGTACAGAATGCAAATATCTTTATTAAAGTTAGATATACGTATTCATAAATTGCAAAATCAAGTACATTTTAGAATAAATGCATATCAATAATCTTTTTAACATATAAAAGAAAAAGCCTTGCAAACATGAACACAAACACACAAAATCGAAAAAGAAAAAAACACGTAATTTTTTTATTATTTAAATTTTTCTATTAAGTGGTATACCAAGTTGTGTTGCAGCCATACTCATATGCTTCATTTTATTAACTTTTTGTTGAAACTCTTGTTCATATTCATCTTTTTCAAAACATATCGCTGCAATACGATATGTTTGAAGAATTAGAATAAGAAAATTTTTAAATGTAAAGAAATATGTTAAAAACGATCGCACATGATAAACATTGATAGCAATAAGGCGAACAGCAAAAAACGGACCATCTTGTAATGATAATGTAACAAGAATAGACCACATTTCAGAACGAAGAAATTTTGATGATCGTTTAAGAACAAAAAATTTTACATTACCACCAATAGGTTTTTTACGTGGGACTCTTTTGATGCTTGGAGAATTAGAAAAAGGTGATTGTAATGAATTAAGCGAACTTATTGATGGACAAGGATTGATTGTTAATCGATCCACACTTGTTGGTGAATCAGCTATAGAAAATATGAATCAATAAATTTTAAAAAACCTTACTACAAAAATCAAAGTTATTTTCATACGTAAATGATTTGTATTTAAGTACATTTCATTTCCTCTAATTGCTTCTGTATTTTGAAAAGTTGTATCTGATGAACTGATAACAGGAGCAGTGGATGTTCGTGATTGTATGCTCATTGTTGGATTTTTTCTTTTTGGTGTCAATGGTCGAGTTGTTGATGAGGATGTTGATCGTGATAAAAATCTTGATAAAAGTTGACGATGACGAGGTAAAGGCTTTGTAACTAATGGTGTTGGTGGTTCGGATGGTGCTGATTGATGTATTTCAATTTCTGCTTGATCAAATTCAGCATGAAATGATCGACCACGAGTTGCTGTTAAATTGAGTGCAAATTGAAGCATACATAAAGAAAAAACAATGAGGACTAAATGGACCATTGGTGAACTTATTTGAATTTCTCGTTCATTAAATAATGTTAATAAATCAAGAATATCCGAAGCAAGTGATAGATAGACAAGTAATAATTGCGATAAAGCACTATGAGAAATATTTCCTTTTGGTACAATCCATCGACCAAGAATAATAATAAACATAAACGAAAGTTCAACAATCATTGAATCTTCGACACCCCATTCTTTGATCTAAACATAAAATTTACTTTACATAACTGATAACTATATACATATATACAAAAAAAGAAATTATATAAATATAAATATAAATTGTTCATGCTATCCAAATTCATGCAATATCATGTTTAAGGAGCTGTGTATTTAATGGTTTTGTTAACGCTTGTGTTCTTGGTGATACTGAAAGATTATCGACATCATTTTGATCTTCATGACCAATATGTTCCATACAAATAGACCATAAACGATAAAATTGTAGAAATAAAATTAAAAAATTTTTACAAGTAAAAAACATTGTTGTATATGATTGTACTTCAAAATGTATAACAGCAATCAGACGAAGTATGAGAAAAGGTAAATCTTGCATTAAAATAGTTATAAATATTGATGGAAGTTCACTATTACAGATTTTTTGACATATTGTTCGTATTGGTTTTTTTCCATATCGACGAAAATATTGTTGTTTGAAAGCAAGATTGAAATCTTGACTTGATGAATCAGGTTCAAGACGAAAATTTCTTCCACGTGTTGCAACAAGATTAATAGTAAATTGCAATGTTGACCATGAAAAAATAGCTAAAGTTGAATAAACCATTTCTCTATTGCGTATAACTTTATCTTCTTGAAATATAGATAATAAATCAATCATATCTGATGCTAATGATAAATAAACAAGTAAAAGTTGAGATAATGCAGAACGACTTGTTTTTCCTTTTGGTAACATCCAACGACCAATTATTATTATTATTAAAAATGTTACTTCAATAGCCACAACCCAATCATCAATTGATAATGAAAGTAATTTCTGAAACATGCAAGAAAAGGACACGTGTCTATAGCATGCACATGCACTTTGATTTTCTGTGAAAAAAATATCATATTTATGTATATATATATATATATATATATATATTTGTATTAATGTGAAATTGTAAAACAAATGATTATGATGCTATAAAATTGTAGTATTAATGCTCTTAAATATGAATACCATTTGATGTGATAGACTGGAATGTCTCGGCTAAATTCTTTTCTTAAACTACATAACGATCTTGTTTGTTAGAAATATGACAAACTTCCTGAAAGCTTTAATTATACGAATGTATGATTGATTAGTAATCCAGATTGTATAGGTTTACATACAAGAAGATATACTTTTCTGTTGTTTTTCGGAAAATAGTTTTTATCCTATTTTTTTCATTCAGGCTTATTCAAAAAAAATTGCTATTAACTCATTTATCTAGAACTCTCGAAATTGGATTTTATATTTGTTTTTTTGTTTTGCTATTCTTTTATTCTAATCACATATGAAATGATAAATATCATTATAAAAAAAAAGAGCCTGTTTTCAAGTATCTAGAAGCGGAAATATATAAATCTATTTTTTTTTGACATTCTTCGAACTCGGAAATCATTTTTCCAGCTATTTCATTATTCAAATTCTAAACTCTTAATATAGAACAATAAAACTTGATCTATTTTTATTATTCTTTAGTACATTACAAAATGATGTATTTCCATTCTGTTAATTAATAAGAAAAAAAAAGAAGACGAATAATCATGGCTCGTTTATTCATTCATAACCAAGGAAAGCAATTAATCAAATCATCGATGCTTGATTGCTTCTTGGTTTTAAAATAGAAAACCAAATTTATTATCATGCATCATGCAATTATTAACTGAAATTCCTGGTTTCTTTTTCTCACCTTTCGTATGAACATATCCTATAAAAAAATTTTTTTTTTTCGGTTTAAAATAAAGTTCTTTCTTCTTATAGTAAAAAAGAATCCAATGAACATACCGTTTTTTCGTTGAGATTAGCTTTTGAAATAATACCTTTTTCAATCATTAATGTTAATTCAGCTCCTTCGGTTTGATTAAGTGGTACGAGACCAAGTTTACTATTGATTCGATTTATTTCAAGAAACCATATCGGTGGAATCATTGTACAAATATAAAGAAAAAAACATGGTGAAAACCTTTTAAAAAAACAGATTGTTTAAATTTTTTTGTTTTCCTTATCAATGAAATATTTACCATTTCGGTTCTTTTCCTAAAAATAAAAACGTCTAAAAATTTAAATAAAAATCCAAACAAAATTAAATCAAACCTTTTCTTTTAACAATCGTAACAATCAATTCAATAAGAAGAAAATTAACTCCACACATATTTAATAAATACCAATAATCACCTTTCGTTATAACAATACGTATAATAGCAATAGTTGCATGAAGTGCAAATATAACTCTCATTATAATTGCTTTTAATATATCCAACGAATGACATACCCAACGACCACATTCACGTAACGTTTCTCGGGTTTTCGACATGATTCTATATGTGTGGATTTAATCTAGTAAAAAGCATATATATATATATATATATATATATGTATATTATATTAGAAAGATAATTGTAGCTGCAAGGTTCACAAAAATTGTATAAATGACGGAAGCAATAGTTGTTCGTGTGGAAACATCAACAAACGTCAGAAAGCAAGAGATTAATAATAATGACTTGGGACCACAAACCGATCTCTTTTGTCTCTCACTGTAATCAGGGCGAATGCGAGAGAGAGAGAGATTGATTACTCCGAATGTCAAACAATATGTAAAAAGAATGATAGAAAATAATACTTGGAACAAAACTCCATAGCACCACAAAGATCAATTATTATTTATTCCCATTGGATAGGTCCTTTGGCTCAACAAGGAAACTACAATATATATATATATATATATATATTGACATGTTACAAAATAATAGGGCTTCTAAGTAAGATCATTTTTTCATTTTGATATATATTGTTGTGATAGAAATGATTTTGTCTCATGTTAAACAAAGGAATCTCTTACTATGTGTTTTCCTGTTCTGGAAAACATTGAAATAGGCACATACTCTCCTTTTTTTATTCTATCTGTTACATTATAGAATATCAATAGAGCAGTTATGTGTGTGATTGACAATCAATTAAGATAGCGGATCGACATTATTATTTTTTTTTATGTACGAAATGACACAAAACAGAGACAAAAATTTATTGTTTTTACGAATGATTTAGTTTTTTGTTTATTTTTTGTTTGACTTAAGTACGATGTTGATAACCATATAAAAGTGATGATTGAGAACTTCGATGTTGGGCAATATGTTTAATTGTTCTTGATTGATTTGATGCTGGTGGTAAACGATAATTTGATTGACGATTTGAATATACACGAATATTTTTTTGTAAACGACAATCATCATTTGAACGACGATGTGGATTTTTTGCACTAACAGTACTATATCGAGATTCTGTTAATGACCAACGTCCAGCATTTATTCCATCCGATGATCTTCTTGTTAAATAATTACAACCACAATTTTGTCTAAATATTAAATAAAAATTTATAAATTTATTATAAATGATAATTTGTGAAAATAAAAAAAATCATAAAGATATTTGATTAATGAATTAAGAACTGTTTTATTTTTAATGATAGACTATCATGTTAATGTTTTGAAAGGTAAAGATTTTTTATATAGAGTGTATTTTAATTCTTAGTTATTTCACTATTGTTCGATCATAATATCGAATGAGAAAGAATAATTCACAGTTCATTTATTTTTTGAAGTATTTTACTTGGAAAGTGTTATAGTTGATGATTATCTTTTACTCAAAAGATAGATAATGAAAAACTCAAACTGATTCAATGGAATTTTATTCAAAACATAAAAGAGAAAGAAGATTCTTAATTACCTGCAACGATAACAAAAATCTGTTGCAAATAGCCAATAAATAAGTGGATTAGCCAATGAATTCATATAGCATAATGATGATGTAACTCGAATAAGAAGATAATTTTGGATGAGATTGAGTGAATTCATAATCATTAAAAGGAAATAGGGAGACCAACAGGCAGTAAAAGCTTAAATAGAAATAAGATTTTCATCTTATCTTAGTTTGTTTTTTTTTTTTTTATTAAATTTCGTTAAGAATATTTTACTATTCAATGAAAACTAAAAGAAATTCATTTAATAGTATCATACGATTATTCATATTATTCAATTTCTTACCCTCATATTAAAATGAGTAATTCTATTTTGCGTCTTATTTTTTTATAATATTTGTAAATTCTATTATCAATCCGACGGTCGATCAATGATTCTGATCCATTAAGCTCTTCTTAAAAATTAATTTTAAGTTAGGTACATCAAAGTCACATGAAATTTTTAGGATATATTGAGACTACTAGTAGGAAAGCTATAATAAATTTTTTTAGTATTATACCATAATATTTTCTGGATATACTTATCAAACAAGGATTAAAAATAGCCCACTCAGCAATTCGAAATTCGTCGTAAACCCTAGCTGTGTTTATTTAGTCTCTTGTTTTTATTTGAAAGAACATATCTGACAGCAGTATCTTTTTTTTTGTTATCCATTTTTTTGTGCTAACGAAAAGGACGATAAGTTCCATACCTCGAAAAATGGTCATCTATTGATAGAAGTGTTTTTTAATATAATAATAAAAGAATTTCATTCAAAAATTGAGCTCTATTAGCTTTACATGTTCTTTTTAAACAAAGAAAAAAAAAAGAAGCAATTGACTATAATAACGTTCCTTTGAGAATTTTGTCATGCACGATCAGAAAATCATAAATAGATTAAAAAAACGAAAAAAACTTCCTGCTTTTTCTGAAAATAGCAGCTTTATCAAGGGGAACGTGATGAAAACCATTGAACATGTGTGAAGAAAATAATATGACCTGCCCATAAAAAAGTCATGATTTGTAAAAGACTTAATCTCAAATTATCTCTTCCATATATTTATTTTCATGTTGATAAATTTGGCGGAAATCGAGTTTTTTATTCTTTTTGAGAAGCAGGACTTTATCATACACATCAACATGTGCCGATAATGACTTTAGATTATTCCACAAATGAAAAAATTTTTTTTTTGAAATATCATTATAATCATAATTTTGTTTATTTGCAGTCTTTGAAAAATACCTAAGGAAAACAAAGCCCTTAAAAAAGAAAAGATATTTTTCGGTCAATTCAATTCAAAACAGAAGAAAAGTCATTATCAGAATGATATTCTGATATTATATTTTTCTCCATTTATTATTTTACTCTTGATCCAGATGAGTAAAATTTATATTGTTTATAATTGTGGAGAAGTTTATTTACTTCTATTAAAAGCATAGAAAACAAATTATTTATATATACTAACCAATAACAATGACTAATGTCATTTTAACTGTTTTTATTTTTGCTCGTGGTATAACACCAAGTGATCCTACGTTACGAATACTTGTTTCCATTTGACGATCATCTGTAGATTACAAAAATAAAAAAAGTAAATTCTTATTAAGAAAAAAAATATTTCTCTACCATTAAACATCGATCTTTTAGATGAAATTAATCGACGAAATTTTGATTGCTTAGTTTCTGTTTCAGTTGATGTTCCATCTTTTCTAACAACTGAACTTTTTTGCCATATTATTACGATTATAACTATATATGAAACAGTCATAACAATTAATGGAACCAAATATAAAGAAATAAATAGAAAATAGACATATGCCTAAACAAAGAAAAAAAAAATACTCAATTTTTCGTTTCTAAGTCTTTTTTATTATTGCTTAACTAACATTCCAATTTACAACATCAGATCGATTACCACATACTGGCATACCACGTATTATTTCAATATCTCGTAAATAAAGTTGAGCAGAAGCAAATGTCATTGCTATCACCCATGATGCTATTACATTTAAAATAAAAGAAAAACTATCCAATAAAAAAAAAAACTAATTATTTAAATTACCGGCGATTAATGAATATCGAAATGCTTAAAAATATTTAAAAGTACAACATATATACAAATATGAATATTAAATTATTAAAGATTTACTTGAGGATGCTGTTCGTACGTCCATAGGTCGAATAATTGCATAAAGACGATCGATTGATACACAGACAAGTACATAACTGAATAGAAGGTGAATATTTTCGAAAAAAAAAAGAACATGATGATTATCTACCTCGAATTATATGATATTGTACCCTAAATAGAAAAAAAAAATGATTAGTTTTGTTTTTTGCTTATTAAAAACGATAAATATAACACAAAATACTTGGACAATTATCATTATCAAATTTTCACTGCTTTATTATCTCAACAAATTTAATTCGATTTGATATTTTTTCTATCGAAGATTAATAAGATTCTATTTTTCATTTATTTGAAATAAGAAAATATCTTAGTGTTTATCTGAATAGAATTACACTAATAAGAATGTATGTTTGATTCTTTTATCAATTTTCTATACAGTAGCGAACAATGATTTAATCAATTATCTATTCGATATGACATAAACTATGATGAAAAATAATCTTTATTATTCTAGACAAACAATAAGATTTCTAATAATTCCAGAAAAAGAAAACAAATACTTGTATAAAACTTGTCAATCGACAACCAATAGAACCAAGACCAAATGGAATACAACTTTTTTCGATTATATCACGAGTGACAATGATAATACCAACAAATAAATCTAACCAAAAAAAAAAAAAGAAGAATTAAACAAGAAATTGAATCAGTATATAGAATATTTTTCTTGTCTCTGAAAATAATTATCTTTGACTTCGATCTCTTTTGTTCTCATCAAAAACAACTCAATCATCTGAATAATCAATCAAATACAATTAGCTTCTTTGATGCACTCCAAAAAATAAAAAAGAAAAACGTTTGTTTTATCTTCACATATCCGTAATTATATTCAATGTATGCATAATAATATTCATGATTGAATAATTCAAATGTGAATGGTAATACTTACTCGACAAGTATCGTTTATATAAAAAATGTTTCGAAAATATTTAAAACAAAAAAAAAAAAAGTAAACTTACCCGCATAAGCAAGATTCAATAAAAAGAAGCTCATTCGACTGTGACGTTTTTTTGAACAACTTAACTGAAGGATAACCGATATATTAGCCGAAACAATTAAGACAAATATAATACATAGAAAGACAATGAGCTAAAAAACAAAAGTATAATTAATTATATTTTTACGCTTTTCTCTCTAATATTGATAAAGTATACTATCTTTTGGGAATAACAAGAAAAAAAAAACATTCATAAATAAAGACTATTTAAATTGATAATTAAAGTAAACTTACATGAAAATTTTGACAAAGATCATCTAATGATGATAGTTCCGTGATAGTTGTACTTGCTGATTCATTTTTATTCATTATTACAGTTTTATATGTTGTTGCTGTTGCTGCTATTCTGCTTAAATATATATCAGTACTAGTGATTGCTATTGTTGTCATGATTTATATATATATATATATCTATATTCTTGATTTTATCTAATCATTATACAAGCATTCATAAATGAAAGCTTGTCGATATAAAAGAGAAAATCATTGTTGTTCGAAGAAATCTGTATGTGTGTTGAACACTCGTCTATTTCATTAAATAACAAATAGAACAATCTATCTATAAGTAAAGATAGAAGAAAAACAAAAAAAAAAGAAGACGACGAATAAGAAGAGAAAAGTATGAATGAGCAAAATCACAAGAGGATTTGAAGAGTTGCTTGAGATTAAATCATGATCTATGTGTGCATATGTGTTTACTTATTTAAAAGTCATCGTAGTTGAAGATGAGTGATGATCATTTCCTGTAAAAAGCTAGTTTACTATTGTTTTAGCCCTTGTCATCACTAACATTTGTCTTTCTCGTTTTGATAGTGTTAATCGGAGGTAGCACAATAAGGATATATATCCACTAAGTAGGATGAGGAAATGAGACAGATACTTCTAAACACGACAACAGTGGCATGATGGTGGTGTGTTTTTCTTGTTGATTGTCTGTAATTGTCCTGCTGACTCCTTGATAGGAAAAAGAGGATAATATTCTTGTTTGTGTATATTAAGAGATAAATGGGCAAACATATTTTTTTTGTCTCCTACTCCTCAAATGTCAACTTATAGAGACAGTTTAAGATATAACACACCGTAATATGCCTAATTGACATAGGAGTACAGATACCCTTGATGTGAAAAATGATGTCAACCGAAACGCAATCACATTTTTCCTGTCACATATATATATATTTTACTATTTTGCCTAAATTAATCTAAATAACACTAGTAAAAGCACTCATCTTTTTTTCTTTAATCGTTTTCTTCCGTTCTTTCATACTGGCTCAAATCTATTCCTTTCAAATAAAAGCATGAGCTAGTGCTGACAATAATAGTCAACTAATATACAATACAGACAACAATGTCAATTGTCTTTTATACGCGCATTGAATTTTAGTGTTCTTCTTCTTATATTGTAAAAATCTTTGAACGCGCTCGAATCGCAATGGTGTGCGTGTGCGCATGTGTTTCTCTTCTTTTTCTCTTTTTCTATCTATTTAAGGACAGTCAAAAAGAAACAACAGGAACTTGTATATGTTCCGGCATGGAAACATAAGAGTATCAACACTGATAGTTTTGTCGTCCGCTGCCAATGAAAAAACTCTATTCGAAGAAAATATCGCCTATACAGTACCAGATGACATGTCACAATTATTTTATTATCAAGATAATATAGATACATATGCTACATATAGTTTCTTATGATTAATGAAACAATTTTCTTCGTGTTTTGTTTTTAGTGTTCAAAATTTTAACTAATTAAATTTTAAATTGATCAAACAAAAGAAAAATAAACAATTTCTAGATTTTGTTTTTCTTTTTAATATTAATTATCAACTTGTAATTGATTTGCTTGATGAAAAGTAGTGAAAGCTTGTCGTAAATAAATATTTAGTGCTAAGATTGGTAATGCACAAAATAATAAAAGGATTAGACTATATAATATAAGACATGTTGATGACATTGGATCGATATATCGAATATTTGAAACGATTTTAACTGGTTTTGATGGATTTATTTTTAAATTGACTTCATTTAGTTTTTGTACCATTCGATCTTCCTGAATTTGTCTACCAGAAAAAAAATTCATATTGAAAAATTTTAAAAATAAATCCTTCATAACGAATCATCGGAAAGTTTTTGGACCAGATGTGACGCTTACTTTTGAAAGCTATGATTTTTTGTTTTTTTTTGAAGATGAGTTTAGAAATTTTGCTTCCGAGTGATTTGAATAAAAAATTTTCGTATTTTCCTATTGTGATTCGAAAGTTAAAATTGCAAGCTTTATTTATTATTTTTCTTTTTTTTTTTTTCTAAATACACATTTTTGAAAAGTCGACAAGTATTTTACGTTGAAAGGAGCTCTTGAAAGAATGCTGAAGTAAAATCTATACTTTAGTCAAAACCTGTTGCTTTATCATTAAAAATAATCTTTTAAGTCTTTCAAAGAGCTTCACAAAAATAGATACAACAGTGTTAAGCTTAAATTCTATTTCTGATGTAACCTATAGATTTTTGCCTGTGTGAAATGCTTTTACGCAGGCCAAAATAAATAAACATGTTCATTGATAACGTTAACTCTCGAGTTCCGTCTAAACTAATTTTTTAAGACTTTTCAACAAAAATTCTAAACTCATATTCTTGTTCTAACTGATAGTTTTTGATATATCAGAAACCAAAGATTAGATCGATTCATATTTTTTAGAATTAAGCTCGCTTCATTCATATCGAAATATAAATAAAAAATGATCTAACATCTTATCTTAAAAACTTTCCGATCATTTTGCTATGATAAAACTCAAACAATTTTAATTTAATTAAAATAAATAACTATATTAATGTTTACTCTTTGCAGAATAAAATAATTTAAGAAGAAATTATTAATTTTTTTTTGGTTGTTTCATTCAACTTACTTATTCATATTTGCTGATCGAAGTGCCTGATTAGATATAATAGGTCCCAATATGGGCCACATATCAATCAATCACGACACACAATTGACAAAATGATCACATTTTTCAATTAATCTTGTTAATCATATTAAAGTTGCGGGAAAATATTACACAAAATATATTATAGAGACAGTAAATATATATTTTTCATCATCATGCAAAAATGCAAAAGTTTTAATTATGGCGCAAAAAACAATTTAATCGATTATAAAAAAAAAAAAGGTAAATATAATATTTAGATCAGTCACTGCTTTTCTTACATAGGAAGTAGTAGTAGTATAATGTAATCTTTACACTTTATGAACTTGTCGGAAAAGAAAAAAGAAGGATATTGCGAGCTTTCAACGCCCTTTGGTTTTAATGAATTCTTTTCTTATAGTGTAAATTTAATTATCTCATTTAGTTTTGTTACAGATGCGAATAATATTTTTAAAATTATTTTTATTAATAAGCAATAAATGAAATAAGATTTTACAAGTAAAAAGCTTATTTCTTTGAATTAATATTAAATTTATGAAAAAAAATGAGAATCGTAATAAAAGATAAGAAAAATTTTCAAAATAATTAAATTAAAAATATTGTAAAATTTTAATGGAGAAATTTTATCATCATTGTTTATAAAAAAAAAAAGAATATTTGTATATTAATTCTTTCTCTTAGTAACATGAAAAACCAAAGAACGAATAACAATTCTTTCTTCCGAAAAAAATCCATTTAAGACAGCGTTGGTAGTCATCATGACTCAACATATTACTTTTATTTTGCTTAGTTATTCACCTTTATTTTTCTATGACTCATATCTTGTGTTTTATGTGATAAAAAACAGTTGATTTCTTTTTTTGTCTTATAAAATGTTTTAATGAGTATTTTTATGCTGTATTAGAGGAGAAGTTTGATATTACCTATCTATGTACGTTGACTACAAACAATACGTCGTCAGTTTTATTTATTTTTAGAAAGTCATGCACAGTACTTTTTTTTTGATCGTTCTTCGTTGGTTAAAATATTCTTGTAGGCGTTATAAAAGAATATAATGCTTGGTTTTTTCCCAGATACACAGACTTAATAATTGGAATTTTCCAAGTGACTCAATATATAAATCGGTTGGTAAGTATCAGATGGGAAAAAGAGAAGAGAACATTATTCATCAGGTAAAATTATTAATAGTGATTTGTTATAATTATTGACCATTAAAACAATGAATACTGATAAATCAATAAGAATGCTTGCATGTTGGAAGGATCAACGAAGACCAGTTTTAATAAAAATTGATGATGATATATCAACAATCGAAAAAACTATTATTAATGTCTTCCAATTGCAGCAAGTGAATAATTTTTATGAATATCAAATTCAATATTATGATCATGATTATGAAAGATTTGTTGATTTATATTCTGAAACATTACATTTATTTCAACAAAATTTATATAAACTTTTAGCACTCGAAGCACCACAAAAATCATCAAAACAATGGACTTTAAAAGTTGTTTCGAAAACCATTGAAACTATACGTAAGTTAACTAATAAAAAGTTATTTGATTTAAGTTTGTTTTTCTTTTTTTTTCTATTTATAGGTCATAGATTAGGTGAATCAATAACTGATGATACATATAGTTATCAACAAGAAAATGATCGAACAGAATTAACTGTCAACGAAAATAATGTATCTATAAAACATCATATTGAACCATCTTCACTTTCAGGTAGATTAAATATTATTAAAAATTGTAACCATATTCAAATTTTGAGTTTTATTTAGGAATCCATAATCCAGAAACTTTGCCCAGATCTCAAACAAGTCAATATAATAATAATGATCAACTATTACGATCATATACATCTAATGGTGAATTACCTATTATACATAATCATCCATACGGTTTTGGCTTTGATTCATATCTTGCCAAATATCAACGATTACAATTTGAAAGTGACATGTTTCGTAAAAGCTCTGCAAGGTATCAACTTTTATCTTTATTGAATATTTCTTTAATCTGTTTGTTTTATATAAAAGACCAATCATTGGTGGTGTTCTACTTCGAGCATCTTCTAAACCGGATGCAACTACAACCAATGATACACTTTATCCAACTGTTCACGTAATTAATCTTGTTTAATAAAATAAGACAATGAAAATTATATTTATTATTTTGTCATCTTAGTTTCGAATTCCAAATGATCAACTTCATCATTCATGGTTTATTTATATTTACATATTAACTGAAGCAGATGCAAATAGTATTCATTATTTACATGCATCAAAAGGTATATTTGATAATATCACAAAACCTGAAGATAAATTCGGCATCATTCTAACTACAGAATTAGTTAATCCATACGTTGTTCAATTATCTCAAAGTGAACTTCGCGATGGAAAATTTGAGTTCGTATTTTATTTTAAATAAATGTAATTTTTTTTGATATATTTATTTATTTTTATTTAGACTTCGCATAAAAGTTTGCAATGTAAGAAATTTATCGATACTTAAACACGAATATTTACGAAAATTTCCTCAATTACATACTCTTCTAATTCATGATGATGAAAAATTATTATCGAAACAAACAACATTTAATTTAAATTTTTCAAATGAAAAATATCATCTTGGATGCATTCTTGTTCAAAATAACGTAGCCCAAGATCTATGTATATCAAATTCAACGAATACTGGTAAACAAAGATTTAATTAAAACATAAATGAATATTTTATTTTATTTCTTTTTCTTTTTAGATAATCATCGCAAACGTAATGATACTGATCAATCAAGACAACAAGATGATGAGTTACTAGCAAAGAAGCAGAAACAAGAATAAATTGGCAATAATTTGCAATACATTATTAGGAAATTTCAATTAGGATTATTTTGAAAACAAAATCTTCGGATTTATATATATATAAATATGGATTCAATCGTCTATTATGAATAGGATGGTCCGTCATGGATAGATTGAATTAAATTAATTCTCAATATTGATAGTCGACCATCGTGAAATATATTACTCTAAAAATCGAACTTTTCAATGCAATGCGAAGCATAGCAGACATATAGTTTTTCACGAGTTCTTTCCTTTTTATTTCACTTCCTCAAGGTGCATATCAAAATTGTTATTTTGTATACGCGATGATGTCGCATATGTAAACGCTGAAAATTCGAGATCGAACCGATACTATCATCTTCCCAAGGACTCTTCGTTCGTTTTATAAATAGCGTTGTAAAAACAAATTAGTTTTCTTCCAAGCTTAAAGATAATTAATACGATAACAGCAACAAAAAAGTTAATCGTCATTCTCTTTGCTTATGGCGAAGACACCTATGAATAGATTAAATCATATATAATGAACCTAAGAGAGAATCAAACGATCGATTGAAAGTATTTTTATTAAAAAATATGTTGATATCTGTTTAACAGAGTTTATTTATTTGAGTTTGATCAGAATGTAAATTTTATGATTTTCTACAACGAAAAAACGAAACCTGGCTTCAATAAAAATCTTTTGATGAGAAGCGTTTCGTGATCTGTCTTAGACACAATGGTTTGTTTTTTTCTTAATGAGATATAGATTTTTTTTGAACAATTAATATTCGAAGTTTCGCACCGTATTTCACGTTCGAGTAAAACTCGCATGTTATCTCGTGTTTTTCTCTTTTTTCTATTAAAATTTGGTTGCTGTTTGAAGTACAATTCGTTGTATTTTTTCAATGAAATTGTTAATCTCTTTTTTTTTCAATAGAACAGAAATAAAACATATGTATCAAAATGACAATAAATTAAAGATAACCAAGAAATTGACAGATAAAGTTCAGAGCTTATAAAGAAAAAAAATATACTTAATTTCTGAAAAGTTATCAAACAGAAAATGTAAAATTTTTGTATTAATCATTGCAAGAGAAAAATGTCTTCTTAATTATCTATCTTTTGAATAGTATACTGACAGATGAGCCTCTCAACATCAAAGCTTCCGACGCTTGTATCTGGCATAGACAAGAGATATTAAGAAATATAAGAAAATAACTTTATTTGAATAAATTCACATTGGCATAAAAAATACAATAGACATCTTATTCGTTTTGAATGATGAGTTTCTTGTTATCAAATTAAAAAAAATTAGTTGTCGTAATTACCCTTCCAAAAGCTCATATTTGATATGTTTCTTTAATTTCGAGGGTGCGTATGAGCGTTCGTTTTGTATTGATTGACACGCACATTCTTCTGATGGTTGATATCAAGATATTAATATGACTGTTAATTCCTTGTGAATTTTCTTCGCTACAATAGCTCATATGTCTCTAGTTAAGATTTAGTATGAGAAAATTCATAAATTTATGAATCTATCAAACGTTTGAAATGGAACAGCATGAAAACTTGATAATGACTGAACAATTACAAGCTGGACTTATAAAACTAATGAAACGTGTGAAATATGAACTTGTGAATGAACAATTATAATAATTAGTTTCTTCTTTTTCATTTGATAACAAGAGACTTGTACTTCAATCAAGCAAGGAATCTGTTCTAATTTTGGTTTGAATATGAATTCATTCAAATTCAATTATTGTCTTGTATGTTTTTATCGCATCTTTATACTAAGCTCAAGTGTCAGATAGCTCATCTTTCAGAAGCTCATTTATCTTATCATCATTTTAAATTTGCATCAAAAATAAAACATCGTTTATATTGAATATCAAGTTTATTAAACTAATTTACTCGTCAACATTGAAAAATAGTATATAGATATTCATATCTTTCAATAATAGAAGAAATGATCTATACGACTCCAAAACAGATGTTTGTTCACTTTTGACCTATATCTGATCAGTCAAAAACTATGGTTTTGTGCTGTTTTCGAATATGAGCCTAGAAATTTTGCTTGAGAGTGATGAAATAACTTAGCTTGAATAGAAAACTTATGTATTTTTACTCTTGTGATCTGAAAATAAAAGTTACGATCTTTATTAATATATTAGCTTGTAGATTAGAAGCTACTATACAAAATTTCCTATTTCAAGTCTTATTTTGTCTTTCGACAAAATATCACAGTATTTGTTTTTCTTAAATACTCATTTTTGATGAATAGACAACCAATTAACGTTGAAAGGAACTCTTTTAAAAAATAGTTGAATAAAGCTACAGTTTAGTTCAATAACACATTTTATACAGAAGTATTCGTCCACTTCAATCATTTTTTTGGCATATTCACAAAGGAACTAATAAGATAAACAAAAACTGTTGTCTCATAGTTGAAAATAATTTTCCAAGTCTCTCAAAAAGTTCAACAAAATAGACATGATATTCTTCAATCTAAACTCAAATTTTGATTGCGACCTATGGTTTTTGACTCGTCGGATATATGTTAAAAGTGAGTAAAAAATATATTATCCAAAAGATCTTCGATCACTCGTTGGTCAATAAATAGTACATCATTTTGTTCATGTATGTCTCATATAAATTCAATGAATTACATAGATTGTTTTTTTTTTCTTTTGCATTTATTTTATTTTAGATTTACTGATGTTCGGAAAATGAAATAGTTCAATAAAAAAATTAAGAAGAGAAACTACAGGAATCTAGTGAGAAAATCTAAAAATAAAACTGTTTTAACTTAGGTTTGATAGTTAATATTAAAATAACACATACTTACCCATATCGAAGAAATTCACGAATGGTTTTTTAAATTTTTTTCTCTCTATGTAATTTTTCATTAAAACTTGGAATTGAGGAATTCTTATTGCAATAGGAAAGGCATTTGTCGAATGAAGAGATATTCAACTATATATATTCGGCATTGTGTATATATTTCTATTAAAGCCTTATTAGATTGCTTGCATGCAATAGTTTTTATTTAGCTTTTTTTGAAAAATCTTTATCAAATCTCAAATAAAACGAAGAGAATAATTAGTAGACAGACAAATAAACATAGAGTGTCAGTAGATAATGAGGTAATTTCACTGAATAGGAACGTTATATATTCTTTAGACATTATCTATTTTATGAAATATGGGTCATAATAACTATAAGACTACTGTCTATTCTAATTATATATATATATATACATTCGTGACAAGATATTCTAGCAGATTTTCATCATATATTTCTCATTATCATTCATCATATTTTCTGTGTCATTTTGTAACTTTATTGATTGAAAATACAATAAAAGAAAAACAACAGTATTCATAATTGCTAGACAAAAAAGTTGTACAATATCCATCAATAATACATATTTTGTAAGACGCAATAAAATGTTTGTATCCAAATATATTCTTTACATTCTATATGTCAACATGTTCTTGAGATGTCTAACTAACAAATGTCATGATCAATTATGTTATGAAACATGTCAAATTAACTTGAATAATTGTGATGAATGCATATGAGATGTTGATTGTATGGTCAATTATTCTATTATGTATCAAATACTTATACAACAATATTAAATTTACTACAGAAACATTGATCAATATATATATTTACATGAATCTATTTGACACATAAGAAAATATTTTAAAAATAGAGCAAAAAAACAACATTCATATTGCTATCAACATAGAATAAAACTTAGCATTGCAGCTAAACAAATGACAATAAATAATTTAAAAAAATTAGGCCGTTCAATATTTGTTGAACTCATATTAATATCACCTATTTTAATTTGTTTTTTTGTTTGTAATATTAAATCATCATCAGAAAAACATGATGATGAATTATCCATGTCATTGATTTCAAAACGACGTGAAAGACAAAATTCACGTCCATTTGCATATAATTCGCCAACAGGTATACCTTTCATTAATGCTGTTGCACATGCTTTATACATTCGATCACAATATGATAAACATACATGTAAACGTTCACTTCGATAAAATCCATATTGCAATGGTGAACATACATAACACATTAATATATTAAGAAAACGTGTACATTCTGAAGACGAACCAATTAATGGACGTACCTGAATTTAAAAAAAAAATCAAAAGTAAAACATAATTGAAAATTTTGATTAATTCATAGATTTTATTAATTTTATATTAACCTGAGAAAAAATAAGATGCACTTCATTATCTCGACAACAACTATTCTCTTTAAACCATGTACAATTAGTCAATGCTGGTTGTGGACTTGGTGCACGATTAGAAAAAAATGAACAATATGGTGTAGTATATGATGAAAGTGATGAAACAGAATTAGAGATATTATTTGTTGTCCATACAGATGACAACAGAAAATAAAAAACAAGAATTGTGGTTAATATAAACTTCTGTGCCATATAAAATACAAGTAACAAAACATCAAATAAGATTATACATAATCTAAAATAAATCACATAGATTATGACACGATGGTCTTGGTATACAATATTTACTTATGTTTCGATTATTAAAATTTAAATTGCTTAGAGTCAGAATCAGAATTTTTCATTATATCTATGTTTGTACAAAGTAAAATAGCTATTTTCATGCAATCCTAACAGCTTCAACTCAACATTATTAAAGATCAATGAATTCTATGCAAAATAAAATATTATAATTAGAGGTGTAAATCGATGCATCAATCGGCAGCAAAAGAAAATTTTCTTAATCTTGAGAAATTTTGAAATGAAAAAGAGAAAAAACAACGGTAGAGAACTTAAAAGTGCAAGAAACATAAAGTATTTGACTTTGATATCATTTGGTTTGAATTTAAGATTAGATTTGGTAAGATAAGGTGATATTAACAAAGGTCTAGTTTACTAGAGGTGCTGCACAACTAGAAAAACCGTAGAGACTTGGAACTAAATCCTTAATATTTGTATTTGATCTTGGACAAAAAAAAATATAACTAGTTTGCGCTTCAATAACAGTCATTATGTGACAAACTACTTATGTGAATTTGGTTTAATAACAAATGTATACTCCATATCCAAATCCGAACCGTCAAATACAAATAATATTCCAAGACTCTTGGTTCCAAATCTGTTCTAAACTTGTTGAATTTCTAAGAGAACTTATTAGCGATAAACTAGACAGTAAAATCTCTAAAAACTGATGTAGGATGTAGAAAATTTTTAAAAATCAAATATTTATTTTTGTGGGCAGCGGCTCAGTCGATAAACGAAATCTCATCTATAGATTTTCACTAAACAACTTGATTTTTATAGAGATCGGTATTGTTCAAAAAATTGCTGTTTCGAAATTGCTACAATTTTGAAATCTGTCATACAAAAGTATATGTCACGCTTGCGTAGCATATTGTGCTTCACAAAACTAATCCATTAAACACTATTTCGCATTTTTTTGAATGTGATAGATTTTAATCGAAATAGTAAATCAACAAAAATAATATTTTGTACAAGCACTAGAGTCTGATTCTAATTTACTACTTGTGTCTAATCAACTGTCTTTGAGTGATCGAAAAACGAATGAATATTTTGCTCCGAGATTTTGGTTTCATAGGTTAGTACAAGAAATTTTAAACATTTTTTCGTGATATTATTATCATCAAACTTTAAAAGTAAGAAATAGTGCACAAGACTTCTTTCACTCTACAAACAGTAACCTTTGTTTTATAATAAAATACTTGCATTCTTGATTAATCACTTCAAGTAATGAACTAAATCTCTATAAATATATTTCTCGTATTGATTTCAAGTATTGATCATGAATGATCATTGAATTAGAACTTTTATCTAAAATGACAACAGAAAGTTGACATTATTAGCTTTGTTGTATTTATATAAACCAATAAAATATAAACAAATAAATGAATGCTTAATTTAACAGGCTTTTTTCTTCCTTGCTTTTGTTTTTACACACACACACATCCCTCAAAAAATTAATAACACAATTTTATAAATTTCAAACAAGCAAAAATAAAAAAAATTCAATAAATAAATATCACTGCATTGGAGCTTGGACTGGTTGCTGTACTAAAGCCATTCTTTGTCTACGTATTGTATATAAAACACCTATGAGTCCAAGTAATAGTACCATTAAATATAAATCCCATGATGAATCTAAATCAGTTGTAGTTGAATTATTTTCTTTTGTATTCGATGTTTGATTGTTCGTAAATGAGAAAAAATTTGAAAATAAATTTTCAAAAAGCAATTGAAACTTTAGTCTAAAAAGAACAATAGCAACCGGTAAATAAGCTTCGGCATGTGTTTCTAATGCCATATCATAAAAACGTTTTGCTAGATGTATATCCTAATTAAAAATCAAATCAAAAGATATAATTCAATGAAAATTAAAAAGAAAAAAAATAATTAATTAATTTACTCGTTTTAATCCTAAGCCTTTTTCATGCATGTATGCTAAATTAAATATTGCTTGTGGATTTCTACTTAAATCACTTGCAGATTTATAATGACTAGCTGCTAATTCATAATTTTGTTCAGTTCCATGTCCACTACAAAAATAAAAAGCAAAATAAAATAAAATTGTAATATCAATCATTTCTATACACTATAGAGCGATAGATCATTGTTTATCGATTATTTATTCAATATCCTTTTCGGTTTAACATAATGCTCTTCTCAACTAAGCTAAAACTTTTAATTTACGAAGTATCGAATGATGAGAAACTGAACAACAGAAAATAACTGTACACTGACTTTTTTCTGAAAGTTGATAATAAATAGCTAAAACAAGTGATTCTTTACTTATGTACACAGAAGGTGCCAGATATTGAAAAACCTTAGATCTGGACTAGTGTCGTGCATGAGTATGATTTTTCGCAACTGGACTCAAACTTGAGCTTATCGACAGTCGATAGATACGTGCATAGTTACAGAACAGTTTTCAAACTTTTTATTTTATATGAAAAAGTATATGATTTAGTTTCTTTCAAAAAAAGAAACTAACAAAAATGAAAGAGCTCATCTCAAATTTCAGTAAAAGCAACTGAACCAGGGTTCATTTTGCTTCTAAAATTCAATTAATGTCGCTAAGTATAAGTTTGCCTGATGCTGCAATAGAACGTAATGTTGGTGACAAATATCATAATTGCGAATACATACATTAGTCCTTTTTTCCTCATAGTAATGTATGTTCAGTTTTTTGATAATTTAGTTACTTAGTCATATAGTTCCTCATCATCTATAGATGAATTTCCATCAAATACGAATTCTTTTAGTAAAACAATATCGCTTTTCACTTCTATGCTTTGATATAACTAGCATTTTGAAAAGATAAAGATATTTTGAAAACGTAAGACCTCATCAATCGCGAGATCGGCTCCGAGCATAATTCCATAGCCGGACCTAAACCGACATTTTCTTTTCATGTCTGACACGTGAATCCATGCTCCGTATTGGGTCGGATACCGAAGCCGGTTGTAGAACAATAGTCTGAACTTGACAAGGTCTGTGTAATATTCAACCGAATTCGATCGGATTCGTGTCAGGATCCGTTGAATTCGAATTCAAGAGTGTAGTTTTTCTCCGGTTAGAGACCACAAAAACGTGAATCTTCAGCTCCCTAATATACACAGAAGATTGATTTTATAGATAGTACGGTTCAAACGGGAAATAACTCTTTCTTATTCGAACGTATCCGAAATCATTCGAACCCTTAAAAATAACTTTTTTAATATTACTGAATAGACCTTGTATAAACTCAAATTATATCACACATTACTAAAATTAGTTATGTATTCTATTAATTGTGTTTCAAATTTTAATTATATAGAGATGCTATGAAAAATTTTTCTTTTTTGAACTTACTAAAAATAATAATCTCCTAATTTAATTCTTGCATAATGAAAACCTTGAATAGCAGCTCTATGCCAATAAATTAAAGCTTTTTTATATCTTTCTTGTTGTTTTTTATATATATTTGAAATATCAATTGGCATTTGATCAATAATATAAGCAACATTGGATTGTGCAACTTCATAACCAACTTCAGCTAAATATAAATAAATCATAAATGCTTGTTCAATATGTCCTTGATTATATAATTGAAATGCTTGTGTAAACATATGTGACCATTGACCACGTTCAGCAACACTTTTAAAAAGTTCTGTAGCCGTTGGACATGATCGTAATACACCTGTACCAGTTGCATGCATTTGTGCTAAATTATAATAAGCAAGAATATGTCCTGATTGAGATGCAGCTTGAAACCATTTAAGAGCCATTTTAATATCTCGTCCAATACCTTGACCATTATAATACATAACACCAAGCATGAGTTGTCCTTCAGCATAAGATTGATCAGCTGATAAATGAAATAATCTAAAAGCTTTGTCATAATTTTTTTCAACACCAGCACCATGATAATAGGCTAGACCAAGACCAGCTTGACCTATTGGATTACCTTTATCAGCTGCACTTTGAAAGAATTGTAAAGCTGTTTGATTATTTTGTTGAATAAAATCATTTTTTTCCGAATATAATTTTCCTAAATATGCTAAAGCATTTACATTACCATTTTCAGCTGCTAAACGAAAATAGTATAATGCCTTATCATATGCTATATCACGAAAATAATATAATTGACCAATACCATACTAAATAAAATATTTTATTTGATTAGAAAAAGTGACTCTTTTGAAAATTATACTTGAGCTTGTGGATCACCACGATCAGCTAATAATTGATAATATTGTAAAAGATTATGATCAATTAGAATATTATTTTGTATTGGATGTTCTTCATCATCATATAAACGAATACGTTGAACCATTAAACCACTGGCTGTTGTTATTTTTGAAGCAACTAATATAAATATATAAATAAACATTTGTTTTTCATTATATTTAAAAAAAAAAGACAAAAAAGG
The DNA here is from genome assembly GCA_905250075.1 of Rotaria sp. Silwood1. NCBI lineage: Eukaryota > Metazoa > Rotifera > Eurotatoria > Philodinida > Philodinidae > Rotaria > Rotaria sp. Silwood1. The sequence continues at coordinate 2,484,111 of CAJNOP010000010.1, read as the reverse complement.
TATTCTACCATATGTAGCAGCTTGTTGATAAAACATTAAAGCTAATTCACAGCTGTGACCAACATTTATCGAACGCCAATATCGATTAGCCTAAATTTAGAGAAAAAAAAAGAAAATATTGCCCGGATATTAATTGTATCTCGATAGACTTAATTGAATTTTTTACAGTGTGAAACCAATATGTTTCTTTTCTTCTAGATATAGACCTTGAACGTCTATCGCAAACTTTTCGTCGGTCGCTTGTATAGATTTAATTAATAAGAAAATCGTTTGTACTGTAATTAAATTTAGTTTTTTCACGTTCAGATATTATGATATAATCAATGTTACAAATTAGAAACAATAGTTTTCGATAAAAAGGCACAAAAATTATTATTCTAAATCTCCATAAAACTGAGTTTTGTTCAAGAAAAAAAAACAAGGTAAAGTATGATAAGTCGATTTTCGATTAATTCTCCATTCAAGAATAGACCACCGAACCCATGGCTATCTATAGTTTTAAACGACGTTTTTTTTATACCTTCGACCGATCCTTTGTAATAGATCAGTTTTATCTCTATTACATTTAATGATTTACTCGATTTAAATTTTCGTTATTAACTCCAATTTTTCGAATTATAATATTTGTTAGAAAACTCAATGACAACATACTTAACATCATCTGACGAATATATGGGAACTAAAATTCTTATATAAAAGTAGATTATTCATCACTGAAGATGTGAAGGGTAGATTAACCCCATACAACTTCATGTATTATATATATATGTTTTTACAATACTTACAAGTGCCATTTGAGCTAAATGATAACCATCAGTAGCAGCAAACGTTAAATGAACTAATGCCTAAATAAATCAATAAAAACATGTTTACAATCTCAATAGAAAATAAATTTACTTTTGAAATGCTTGCATTTGGAATAAGTCCAACACTGTTCATAAAATAAAGTCCCTTGATAAAGAAAGAAAAAGAATTATTAACTAAAAACAAAATATTAATTTACATAATGAGATTGTGGTGAACCAATTTTAACACCTTCTTCAAAATATGTTTTAGCAAGATTAAAATCCATTGGTAAATATATACCAATAATATGTCCAAAAGCAAGTTCTTCTTTTGCTCCAATATGACCTAAATTAGCAGCTTGTTTAAATAATTTATAAGCACTAAATAAAATATAAAACATATATTCGATAAGAAATAAAGTATTTTATTTTTACGTTTGATATTGTCGATTAGTTGTTACATTAATAAGTTTCATAGCTTGATGGTAAATTGTATCAGCTTGTTCCATTTCAGGTGTTAAAGAAATTTCATTATTGTCATCATCATTATCATAATCAGAATTTTCTTCTTGAATATCACTATCGTTTTCATTTGAATTTGATTGCGATTCTTCGAATGTAACAGGAAGATTCTGTTGATTTTTTAATAAATTAAGATTTTCTTCTTGTAAATCAGAATTAGGATTTTGCTTTTCAATATGATATTTAATTATTAAATTCTGTTTTGGTTTAATTGATTCATCAATTTTTATTGATTTTGATTCAGAAGGATTGATTTCATTTGTTGGTTTATTATCAACATCAGACTTTATTTGTTCAGTTATTTTATCAGTCGATTGATCAATTGAGACTTCTGACTGAAGAATGAAAGAAACAATTCTTTACAGATTAAATATGTAAATATTTATAAATCTTACTGATGTGGACTCAGTTTTATCTTTATCATCAGATTGTTCAGATTTGACATCTGTATTAACTAAGAAAAAAAATCTTTATAATAGTAGTTTTAAAACTTGAATTTAACTTTTGATATGAAATAGTAATACAAAAAACGTCGTTTGATCATTTCTATTATTTCAATGAACATTAGAAAATTTTCAAATTATATCATAGATTTATTTTTGTTATAGATCATATAAGAAATATTTAGAATAAAATTATTAATATTTTATCTGTCCTTACTCGATATCGAATGATGAATTAAAATAATTAGAATGAAAGTAAATAAATATAGATGCTTATTAGAATAAAATTGATGCATCTAAAAATAAGTAAATTCCTATATGATTATTAATCGTTGAATAAGAAAACAATTGTCTCTCTCGTATTTGTAAATCACATGTGATAATAATATGATTTTAATAGCCGATTAGATAGTAGACACGATTGAATGATTATAAACATCTTGACCAATCATCATCGAACGAGCTTGTAACCAATCATACTATCATGTCAAAATATACAGAGGACGCTTTTATCTTATCAATTATGAAATAATATAAATATATTTAAGCATAAAAAGTGTAAGACAAAAAAAAACGAATGAATTCAACATCAACTACATAAAATTGAACAATTACCGAACGATAAATTAAACGAAAAAAAAAAAAATCATTAATAATATTTGATAAATTTTATTTATCTACAACGGAAGTTGATATGTATAAATTCGATAGTCTTTTGAAGTTAAATGAAGAATATTTTGTTTTGGTTGAATAGTAACATCAAGAATTTGTGAATGACAATTACGAGCTGTATATGCACCTAAACGTTTTTTTTGTTGATATTCATCATAAATAGTTATATTTAAACCTTGATGATTATCAATTGTTATTAATTGTCCTTTTGAATTTAATTTAATATTTGTTGGATATGTTATATAATTTATTTCTTTTATTTCACGTATTAATTGTCCATTATATGAAAAAACTTTTATTGTATGAAGATGATTATCGGATATAAATATTTCATAATTATTTGAACATATTGATGTTGGAAATTGTAATTGTTGATTTAAATTAAATACAGACAAAATTTTTCCATCTAATGAAAATATGTGTAATTTTTGTAATTGAGATTCAATAACAAGAATACGATGTAATTGATCAACAGTTAATGCACGTGGTCTTTCTATATGTTGACCAAATCGACGAATAAATTCACCTTTACAACTAAATATATGAATTTGTGGTCGAGGATGACGTTGAATAACAACTAATTGATCATCACCACCAGGTACAACAGCTATACGATATGGATAAAGTAAATTTTGACAACCTAATGTTCGACCACGACCAAATGAATATTCAAATTGACCTGTTTCACTATCAAATACTTTAATACAATGAGCGTTTGTATCAACAACAGCTAATTTTCCACATTCAAGCCATGCAACACTATTCGGTTCACGAAATGCATTATTTCCATCACCATATTGTCCTAATGAACGAATCCATTTTAATACTTGACGAAATGAACCATTTTTATAACGAGTTTCTGAATTAGTTAAAACTAAATAAAAATAAAAAAAAAACAATGCAAAAATTTGTTGAATTATTATTTTTTTTGTTACCATTTTTTTGAGATTCTTGTGTTGGAGTCAGAAGAATACGGTCCAAATCAAGTGAAGACCAAGCTAGAAATTAAAGTATATTACTTGATAAAGAGACAAACATTGCTTCTTAATACTTACTATCCACTGGTTTGATTAAAAAATTATCTGGAGGTGAATATGGAACTAAAATAGAAAGAATAAAATATCCACTATGTATTCTTTGTGCTGATTTTTCAACACAAAAAAAAATATGTTAAATGAGTTGTCACTATTTCTAATGCATTTCACCACACCTTTTTAATGATTATAATTGCTCCGATATCACTACTGAAGTGTCCTGTGTTACCAAAGTTTGAGACTTGTCATAGCTTAATGCATTATTTATAGTTTCGGAATATTGACATAAAGTAGATAAACTAAAAGCCTCTACCCAAAAAATATAATGACCTTGGGTATTTTTGTAATAAATCAAAAACAGAAAGAACTAAAGAGCTGCAGTTTTTACCATTCAAGACAGAAGACTCGAGTTCATCAAAGTATATCGAAATTTGATTGATCATTAGTTGGTAAATTGGGGGGAGTTCTTGATGGAGATTTTTGAAAACCATATTCTGAAGCTATTCCACTTTCAATTTAGGCTTTTATTATAATGTGTCAATAGCAAAATTTTTTTTTCTTTCCATTTACGCAAGGCTCACACTCCTAGCTTGTTCTGTTTAAAAGTCATCAGACTTTTTTTGAAATCCCTGATTTCCATCGATTGACCTGAGATCGTCCAGATAAGTAGCTTGACAACAGTGATTCACCATGTTGTGTCGAGTGGTAATATTTCTCTTTATGGTCGCAATGATCTGATTGTTAATCTCAACATTTTTGAAACGTCAACTTTATCATGAAATTTCAGAAATATTGAGATGATATTATCTGATCATTTCGAGTCTAATAACAAATATGACTATTTCATACATTGAATAACCCCTACCTGTTTGTTTTCTGAGTGATCACAATTTCAGTCGGATGAAACCAAGAGTCTCAGAAAGTCTTATAACTTTCGAACGAAAATGAATAGTTCTAATAAAAGTTTAAATTGAAAGTGAAATAGCTGTAGAATATCGTTTTCGAAAGTCTTCACCATGAACTCGCCTGATTAGGTAATTGCCGACCAATCAGACTTTTATATTATTTTGACAGTTCCAGGTCTTCTCTTTCGAGTGCTGAAAACCGCAGTTCATTAGCTCTTTCTATTCTTGAGTTATTGCAAATATACCCATGACCACTATCTTTTTGGGTGGATATTAGTCATTTGAAAACACACCTCTTTTCACACAACCTACATTCTACGTTCATTTTATCGTCACATATCTATTTTTCTCCTAAAAAATCTAATCATATGAAAGAAAAGATTTGACTTTAACAAAGCATTCAGACATAAGAAAACTCCTCAGAAACATATTTCTAATATATTTGAACTCGAACAATGCAGAATATTCTAATTATTGAATATCTTACTTGAATTGAATAGATTATTATCAATTGTTGCTGATTCAAATGCAAGTCGTGGGTGTTTTACTGTTACATTCAAATCATTGCTAATAACATAAAATAAATTTCTATCAATTTTATAAAATAGAATTTAAACTTACACTTCTATGCCTAAAACTGATGACCAAACATTTTCTTTATCAAATCCTAATGATCGTTTTCGTGACGTACCAAATGAATTCATTAATATTATAACTTGTTGCTTCAAAAAAAAATTCGAACAATTAGGTATCAAAACAAACTTGTGATATATAAACAAATGCTGTTGTTTGTTTGTTAAACGATGTTGACGAATGAAAACAAATATTTAGTCGACACTATTATATATAGATATATATACATAAACAGTCGAAGGCATGAGAGAAATCGACAGAAAAGAAATGTATTGTTTCTAGGTATTTTTACTTTATAACAAATCATCTGTGTACAATGCCATATAGAGATGTAATATTCTTTGTTGTTTGTTGGATAATATCAAGTGCAAAGATGCCTGTTATCCAAGAAAAAAATGCAATAGGTTTATTTTGCCGACTAAAATTTTCAAATAGATTACAAGTAATTTAAGAGAATAAAGAAATATTTTATTTATATATTCTGTCCCAATTATTTACGAATATTTTTATTAATCTTTTTTTTTTTATAAAAAGAAAAAAAAAACACAATCGAGTTTTAAATATTTTATTTCACATTCGTTCAATTAAAGAAATTTCTAAGAGTGACAAGGTTCTTCGTAAAAGAATTACAATTCGATCGATCAATTCCAAACGCGCAAACATTATTGGTAATAAATGACTTTGATTTTCCTATTTGAACAAAAAAACAGAAAATATGTAGATATTATTTAACAAGAAATATCTTATTTCTTACAGTTAATATTCGAACTTTTGAATAATATGGACTCAAACGTCGACAAAATAAAATAAATTCTTGAAAAATCTAAATACAAAATTAAATTTTCTTGATTTTTTTTTATCTTTGCACAATGTATTCATTTTTAGAGATTTCCTGTAAGTTATTATTTCGCTTAAATAATTCAATACTATATAGAATAGAGAATATCTGAATATGCAATAATGCGACACATGAAGAATTGATAGATCTACAAAAACATAAATCTGCAGCTCCCTAACGATAGAACTGGTAAAATAAGAAAGTAAAACAACATTATTGCAAGTATATAGTCATACATTCACTTGAGATGTTTGGATAGGGTTCATGGGATGATATCGAAAAGAAATTATAAAATAGATAAAATAATTCAATTAAATAAGGTAAGACTAAGGGCTGACCTCTTCAATCCTCATATTTTTCGAATTTTGATCTGAAACTTTGAACATACGGAGAACTCAACATAGAAAATTCAGAAGTTTTGCATTACGTCTCTTCGAGATAGGTTACGTTCAAAAAAAAATGAATGTTGCATTCACTATCTATGTGAAAGGTCTATATCTTATAAGTTGTATATTTCGACGAGACTTCGTTCAAAACTTCAATATTATTTTAATAGAAGCTAGTCTAATTTGAATCTAAATATGTGTAAAGTTTCAAAGCAAAATTTGAAAGTATGAGTTTTCCGAAGATTTGAGACTTCTAGAAAATACACCTAATTCAATAGTTTAGGCAAGTCTCAACAGGAATTCAAATCCTTTTAGAGTTTTTATTACAGGACTATGTAGTACCTATAGGTGAAGAAAATCATTAAAGCCGGAAAGCAGGTTAGAGCTGCCTTCATCTTTCACCGAATTCTGTCGACCTAGGGAAACTTCTGCTAGAATTTTTAATCAATAATGATTTTATTATTATTACAATAGAATAAAACATTTGATTAATTCTCTTATTCATTACTATTACTGATGATGTATCTTAAATAACATCATAAGACTATACCTTATCAAGATTAATTTGAATTTTATTTCCATGATTAAATGTAATAACAAGAAAACGAGATTCAAATGCATCAACCCATTTAAGGAATTCTTGTTCATTCTATTTAATATTGAAAATAAGTTATTTTTTGTTTTTTAAAAAATTTTAATATTTTACTTTACTCATCAATTTCTCATCGAGTTTATCATTGAAATATTCTCGAATTGGATAAAAACCTACAGAAAAAAGAAATCAGTTATTCTTTGGTTTCTGCAGAGAAACATTTTTTTTTAAACAAAATACCATTTTGATATTTTTCATTATAATTATTCAGAATTGACATTAAACGAGCACCTGTATATAATAAAAATAAAGTATCATGATTTGTTTCAAGATTCGATCGTAAATGGACCTAAAAGATAAATATCTTATTTCAAATTCATAAAATAAAAAAAATCATTTTCTTTTTTTCTCTTTTCTTACAATTGAATTTGCTTTTCGACACATCAATTGTAATTTAAATACAGCCATTGAAATGAAAGAACTTGCACCAGCACGTTCATTAACAATCTTTGCCAACACTTCTCTCAAACATATGAATTCCAACATATACTATTGAACTATATTGGAAATGAACAATTATTTTTATCATGATTACCTACTTGATATAATTATCAACAGATAATTCATCATATTTCATTGATGGTCGATCATCACCAATAACAGCAGGTGCTAATGTGAGAAAATACTATAAGAAAAATCTTTATATAGACAAAAGAAAAATAATCAATACAAACTTGTTTTAAATGAGAATAATTCATATAAATTATTTTCGATAGAATAACAAATAATTCACATTGATATTGAGATTGAAAATCACATATATGAATAATTTGAATTTCATCTAAAGATAATATTGAAGATAGAATTTATATAGACTTTAATTTACCCTTGTAGTTGTCTAATACTTTTCCAAATGTGTATAATTTATCAAATAAACGATTGTCATCTGATATTCGAACTAAACAAAAATATTATTAGAATCAATTATAAATATATTTATTAGTTACTAGAAGTCTCTTTTGAAGATTTTAATAGATAATCATTATCAACATGTTCAATATTAACTATTAATCGATTATCATTATCATAAGAAATAAATTTTGAATTTTTAAGAAGATTTTCAATAGTTTGTTGTTGATCATTTGATGATATTTCAAGAAAATATTTTTCTTTATCATTAATTAAATTTAAATTTTGAATAAGATTAATAAATAAACGATTTAAATCACTATCAAACATCATAAGAAATGAATTTTTCGATTGATAGAAAATTTTATTCAAGACATTTGACCAAAGAATTATTCTTAATGATGTAAAAACTTTTTCAATAGGTTTTTCACCTAACCAAATTACAAATAAATAAGTCATCTAAAATGAAAATAGTTCCTCATCATTTAATTGAATGAACATATCAAAGCTTTCACATATGCAACATTCGTTGTTTCATTACGAAATTTATTATTGAAATCATAGCTAAATATGCTAAAAAAAAACATTTATGATTTATATATTTTACAAAGATAATCGAACATTGAAAAGATCAAATTATTTGAATAAATAGTTTATAGTTTTAAAGTAACATGATCATCTTTTAAATATTTATATGTTTATCCAAATTAAATATTTACACATTAAATTTTGACTTTAATCGCTGCCTTATATCGGAAGATGCTTTTTGTTTCTGGATGTTTTTTTTTTAAGGAAATGAATCCAAATGAGTAGTTCCAATGGGATTTACCATTATGACATTCGCATGTCAAGATTTATTTCTTTTGCATTAAGAAAGGCTGTTATTTTTATTTTCTTTTTTTTGTCATTAATACGACAGTAGCATGTTTCAAAATGCTTTTATATTCTTAATAACGATATTTTAATTGATGATTCCTGATGGCACTTTTGAAATCCTATAAAAATCTATAAATAGCTCCAATCGACACTTTAGTCATTTTCGTTATTTGAAGATATGTTTTCGTATGCTTTGGATTAAAATTGATTTTTAGTTTCAATAGAAGAATTTTTGGTTCACTCATTATGATTTCTCCTCTATTTCATACACTACTATACCGCAAATCTTACATTGTCTTATTTTCTTTCTTATCGTGGAATTCTCCTGTTTGTATTTCATTTTCAGTAGGTCATACACTTTCAAATTTTTTGTTTTTCACATCACCTAGAGCACTAAGACGTTGTTAATATTGTTTTATACGTATTGATATTGGTTTTCATGTACAGTAATCAATATTCTCAAGAGAAATTTTTACAGAAGAAAAATTTGATCCAACCAAGTATCAGGCACAACTTGTGGTATTTGTGGAACATGAACGACCGACAATAATATGACGTACGAATATTGATATGATTAGTAGTAACCATCGCTTTAATAACTAATAACCCATTTATAGGGATAAAATCATCTTAAAAAGTTAAGATTTTCGAATTAAACTATCGATATGATAGAAAAATTTTATTTTATTTGAATGAAAAAAAAAAACATATTCTTTTTAAAAAATACATCATTTCGATTATTTCTAAACATTTCTACATAACTAATCAATTAGTTTTTTGTTAAAATGGTTGTTAATAATTTCTTATCTATCGTTACAGATCTTTTAGTGCTTAACTGAATACTATTTTCATCTACGAGTCAAATTTTTTTATTTTTATTTTTTTGTTATTTCATAATACGAAATTTTAAAAGGAAACATTTTTTTTAAAGACATTTAAATATATTGGAAATTTATCTTGAAATCAAAATTTTTCTTTTTGTGTTTTTAACAACAACCACACGGATATATTTGAGAAAGATATTAGTAGTAACAAGATATACATAACATGAACAAGGCAGTACTAAAATCACACACTTATTTACAAAAGAAAAAAAAACAACTTTTGGTTTTTTTAAATTAGGTAAATAATCGAACAGAAATTAGGAACCTTTTTGTCTTTAAGAAAAGATAAAGGATCAAGGTCACCGGATATTTGAGAGTGTTTCTGTACGTATGTGTGTGTGTGTGTGTGTGATGAAAAGAAAGTCTATTGATAAATTTTTATAAAAGAATATTTATAATTGAAGAACACTTGTTAATATTTATACATTGTCAAGTGTAGAAAAATATTATAGTTAATGAGAAATGGCCGAATGATGAGAATTACTGTTGATTAAAGTAGATAAACTTGTTGTTTGATCGTCAGTCTAAAAGAAATAAGAAAAGATAAATATTAAAATCAAATCTATAGATTCAGAAGAAATTTATTCGATGAATATGTAGAATTGACGAAGGATGTTCTATGACTGATAAGTCGTCTATCGAGTTGAGACTATGCGCATAATGTATATTCAAATCAGTTGTGAATATCTTAAAATAAGTTCGTGTCTTTAAATTATTACTACGAAGGTATTGAATTTTTTAAATGAATATTATGATAACAGAAAAATTGATATTCGAATTTCAATCCGGAAGAAGAACATCGAATCTGATGGTATATGTATAAGCGATGTAAAAGACACGCTATTACCACAGCTGCATCTTAGGATAGAAACGATGAAAATATTTGAAACTTCTACGAGAAACTATTCTCGTTAAAGTCTGCACCTATGCAAAATTTCAAGGCGAAATTCCGAAAATTATTTTTCTTGAGTAAACCACGGCATGCATTTAAAAAAGGTACGATAAAAACGCACTATCTCGGCTGGAGATTAAGCCAATGCCTTGATCATCGACATCGACTTATACTTCTAATTTTGGCAGTTATAGACTAATGACAGAAACTGTTCTTAACAAATTCATAGCTCATTAGGGATTATATCATGCACGTAGTTTCGACTTTTATTAGTTGGAAGACTTTGCTTGTAAGCGTTTTTTTTCTTCTTATATAAAGCATCGAAATGCGATTCATTTTTTTTCAAGAAACTCAAAGGCTTTATAAAACAGTTGAAAACATGATTGAAATTAGTTATGAATTGGATTTCTTTGAAGTGAACAAAAAGACAATGATAAATAAGACTTCCTAAGAGATATTATTTTGATGAAGAGATTTTTTTTATAGTCACGCGACCAAAAGAGATGAATACTATTGCAATAACAGAACTTCTTTAAGTAATTTGTTTCTCGAAAAATTCGAACTTTACATTCAAATATGCGTAGTTTTCAGAGTTTTGTTTTGAAGTTCTAAACATCACTTTTTTTTGCATCTGTAAAATTGCTTTCCTTTTTTTTTTGAAAAGAAGTTATAACAATAGATTGATCACGATAGAAGACATAGAATCCTTTACTTCGAAAAGAGATTTTCTCATTTCTTTCATCTTTTTCTACTTATATTATCTTGTATCTCAACATTTTTATTTTCTTAAAACAACAAATTTTTTTCTATCTAATATCTCAATAATATTTCCATTAGAGAAATATTAGCGGATTAGACTAACAGATAAATTTTTTCAGGTGTCAAATAACTTTTCGAGGAAGACGATATTTATTTGATGAGTAATAGAAAAGTCTAGAATAATAATTGAAGATGTTCTTTTATAATTTTAAATAAATTTATTTTCAAAATATTAATTAAAAATTTCATTTTTTTATACATACGGAATTAGTCTGTAGAATAGTTTGTGGTTTTTCCCAAATTGTAATAACACCATCTTGTGATGATGTAAATAAACAATTTTCACAAAAATAAATTCCATTTAAACGTTCATGAGAAATAAATTCAGTAACAATTGGTTCAATAATTTGTATATCATCTAATCTTGGACATAGATTTGTTCCAAACGTACTTTTAGTTAAATCAAAATTTGTTCGACGTAATGATAAACTATTATTTGTTAATGTTGATAATGATCCTTGACCAGTATCATTTGATATTGTAGATTTTGAACCATTTGATATATGTGGTAATAATGGTGTTTTACGTGTTCCTTTTAATGAACCATTTGTTAGTGTTACTAATGAACTATCAGGTGTATCATCAATAGATTTATGAACTTTATTTGAATTACGTGCAAATGTTAAACGTGATGTTAAAGATGAAAATGATGATTTTCTTGTTGTACCTAATGGATTTGTTGATGTTAATGCTGTTGTATCAGATAAATGTGATGAATAACCATTTGATATTGATGATATTAATGGATGAATAGATGAATTTCTTTTAGTATTATTTGTTAAATGAATTTTATTTATTTTAAGTATATCTTCTGTTATATCCCAAAAACATAAACGATTATCTTGTCCAACTGAACCAATACGATAAAATAATGATGGAATATTTGTATCAAAAAATGATGAATTACTTTTTGTATATGAATTTGTTTTCGATAATCTTTCATAACAATTATCATTATCATCATTTAATGATGATGATGTTTTTTGTATAAATGATGAATAATATGTTTTAGCATTCATATATGGATCAAATGATATTGCACTTATCCATGAGGTATGACCATATCCACGACATAAAACACGTGGTGAATGTTCTTCAGGATCAATAGAAAATAATGTTATAAAATCATCTTCACCACCAGTTGCAAGATATTTACCATCGGGTGACCAACATACCTTAAATAAAAAATTGAAAAATATCTTTGAAGAAATTTTATTTTTATGAAAAAGAAAAAAGAAAATTAAGAAGTTATTCATACGAATGTTAATTAGAAATTAATAAGATATAGAGAATAATATTTTTATAAATGAAAAAAGGATATAATTTTCATAAGTGATCATTATGACCGTTGGTACTAGTGTATTACGGTATTAATTTTTAACATTTTACGAATGACCTTGGTTAGCTATAGAATGATTCTTTATCATGATATATTTTGAATCAATGCGCCATAAACACACGAACTGGAATTTTTTTTATGCTAAATGATATATTCGCTTCATTGAAATAAAAAAAAAGAGCTCTTTGAAATCATTTTGTAAAAAGAAATTTCAAAAATTCTTAAGTTTTCATTGTAATATTTCAATTTTAAAATGATTGACATTCATCTTAAAACACATTGACAGTCTATGATTCACGCATGTTTAATAATAATAATAATAACGTTTTATATAATAAATGGATTCAAAAATGGCATAATTTATTGATTGTCAACGTGTCTTAATACAAATCTCAATCAATTACAAACTGACATATCAAAAAGAAAACTTCAAAAAATTTTGAAATTAATGTTAAACAATCTCAGAAAACTCTCATACATTTAAATAATAATAAAGATGTAATTTATAAAGATGCGTATCGCTAATCTATTGAATAAAAATTCACATTCGAACGGTTGAACATAAATAAAAAAATCGACAAAAAAAAAAACCAAACTTTACTATTCTTGTTATGAAATATAGCACTATCATTTCACACAGACGCCTTAGCAAAGTATTTACTCTCTGTCATATAAGTGTATGATATATGATCGAAGATTATATATCAATAATATCTTGTTAAAATATATGAAATATTTCTTTGTCGCACTTCAAGAGAATAAAAAAACAAGGATGGTGAAGAAATGTGTCTCAAAAGACAGACAGAATAAAACAATCTCGCTGTGATTATCATTAAGTTTGAAGAAGTTTTTCATGAATGTTTGCAGATGAGCATTTTGTTCGTTGTATATTTCTACAATTCTTTGCAGTAACTTAAGCTCACATTACACCAAAATATACTCCTTATATAATTAGCGACTCTCTTTGAGTTACATTTTGGTATAAATTGAACTTATGTTGCTATGACAGGTTCTAGAAATCGACAACGAAAAACATATTCAATTGTAAATATTACTGAAAAATTTCTTTGAACTTAATAAGTATTACACAGATAGACGTCTACCAACATTTCTTTATCTAATAGCAATTTGAACATTTTTAGATTTGAGTTTCTATAAAAGGAAAATCTGGATTATGGACTATCAAAAAAAAATACTTTTCACTAGGTATAATTTGTCTTTAAGCAGAATAATACTCGTAAATCCAAAAGGTTAAGATCAATCGTTTTATAAATATACACGGAACAAAGAGATATAAATCCTACTTTCTTTTTTTTTGATGTTCTCTATAGTCTTTCTATAATAATTAGTCTAACTAAAAGTCTCAACATGAAATGTTTCATGTTACTATTTTTAAATTGAAATATACATACACAAAGAAGACCACCAAAATAACTTCTCATATAAGCAATTAATTCTTTTTTTTCATAATTAAATATTCGTAGAAATCCATCTTGTGATACAACAGCTAGTAAAATATGATCAGGTGAAAAAGCAAATTCATTAATACTTCCACTACCAATTGACCAACGTGATACAGGATTACGTGCTTGTTTTGTTTTATTCTAAAAAAATTTTCAAAACAAAAAAAAAAAAAAACATCTATTTAAATAATTTCATATATTTCTTATTAAAAATTTAAACCTTCAAATAAGATATGGAAAAATTTTTTTCATCATCTTTTATTGTTGTATATGTTGGTTGAACAGTTGTATCACGTTGATGATTAAGTTGTTCATCAAATATATACAAATAACCACTTGAATACGATGCAGCAAAATATGTTTTTGGTGATGATAACCATTTAATACATGTTACTTTTGCTTTATCTAAATAACTCTAAGAAAATCATTTGTTTTTTTTTTTTTTCATTTTATTTTTCTTGTTTTTTTTGTTAAACTTACTCCTTCATTGAATACTTTTTGTTCTTTGGTATGTGTATTTATATATTGTATTTGTCCTTTAGAAAAACCGACAAGTATATGTAAAATATTTGTATCAGGCTGTTGCATTATATCATGACAAGTTGGTTGATGATTTTGTTTATAAATACGATGATCGATTGGTTCACCGAAATTCGACTAGAATTTTTCAAATTCAAAAAAAAAAAGTCTTGTTTTTTTTTTGTTGTTGTGTATGATCCAATAGAACAATTGTTCAATAAATTTCGAAAAACTATTCTCATACAAAATAACATTTTTAAATCTTAGGAAGGAAGTCCTTCAAGGGATTAATTGCTGTTGAATTGGGACTATGTGTATTATGTAGACTCAAATAAGCGATGAATATCCTGAAAAGAGTTCAAGTTCTTAGTTTATTGCTATTGAAATAGGGCATTGTTTAAATGAAGACCCTCAGGTAAAGTTCACCGAGTCCGGAATTCCTGGATTCAGGACCCGGTCGAGTCGTACTTTGACACTCTCAATGATATGTTTTCACTGAGAACTGAATAATTGCCTTGAAGATACGAGAAATTTTTTTTAACAGTTCTTTTGAATTCGATGAGTAACATATCGTACATATTTATCAGATAATTAAAGCCCATCGAGTTCGAAATTTTTGGACCCAATGTACAGGAACTTTCAGACCGGATCAAAAAAAAAACAAACCCGACGGGCTTCTACCCTCAGGAATACTAGAAAAATTTATTTTTGACTTGAAACTTTGTATACCTACAGGTTTTAATGAGAGTAGAGTTGGATAGTTTCAACAAGTATCCGGAATTGGATCCGTTAAATTATCAGATAGATACGAAAATTTTTAATTTATTGTGAGCAATTTTTACTGTTGAGTTGTTAAGATTAGAGATGTTGAATATTTCAATATTTAAAGAAACCAATATTATAAATATAAAGTGAAATGTTCCATCTCAAGAATGAAAACAAAAATGAAGATTTCTCAACATAGATTTAAGAATTCTGTATCTATCTAGTAATTTAACGATTCTATTTTCAGTTTTTTAGAACTGTCGAACTGTAAATAAAAGTAGTTTGTTTTGAATAGCTTCTATCCCGAAATAAGAACATCAAATTTATCAATGTATATGAACGATATAAAAGACACACTTTTATCATATGTGTATCTTAGAATAGGAACAATCATAAGATCTTAATTTTTTCTCTATACCAAGTTTTAAGTTGAAAATTTCTTGATAAGGACAACGGTATTCATTTAAAAATTACTATTAAACTGTAGTATACTGATAGCAATGAAAGCGATTAATCAATCTAAAAAAACTCCTTTGTTAGCCATCAAACTTTCTACAATCTGAACTTTGCATACTGTTGATTGTGTCTTTATTTAGAAAGTGATAAATATGTCTAGTGGTTTAATCAAGGTCGGGCGTATTGCCCTATCATTAAAAGAAAGAGAAACATAATATAAGTCATCATTGACCCTATATAGTATTAAGCACTCCTTATGTCGTCGAGCACCTTCCCTAATACTCCCGATCTTCTTATTAAGTTACTAGCTCGATTTTCAGGAACATTAATTGAAATTGAAAAGCTTTGTTTTATACGATATATATATAATATCAAGTACAAATTGAATGATTTTAGAAGATAATAAAGAATAGTAGAGTTTGAATAATGAAAATTCGTTGGATTTTTCATTTTTATCTTATAAAACAAACCTGTGTTGGTTCAGAAAATTCATAAATAATTAATTCTCGTCCAACATTAAATGCTAATATTTCTGTTACAATTAAATTTCCATTTTGTTGATTTATTTCAATTCCATTTAATGTTGATGAAGGTCTTGTTTCAATTGTATTTTCATTTGATTGATTATCTTGATTAGATATTATTGAATTATGATTATTAATTGTATTATTTAATGTTGATGAACGTCTTGAACTTGTTTGACTATTCGAATCAACATTTGTTTGTATTCGAGTCATTAATGTTATTTTAATTGGTTCATTTAAACATGTATTTGTACCGAACTTTCCAAGGTTATCAATAATTGAAGATATTTTATATGTACCTTCACGTGCTGTAAATTCTGTTTTAACAATATCACTACGTTGTATTTGATCTTTTGTTATATTTGTTGAATTATTATATGAACGTGTTGTAACTGAAGATGTTAAAGTATTTATTGGTGTTGAATGGCTAAAATTTGATGTTTCTGTTCGAGCCATTATTATTATTATTGAATGAATAGATTGAAAAAGAAAAAATATATTTAATAAATAAGAACTTCATTAGATAGAATGATTAAAAGAAAAAAATAATCATATTTCTTGTTTTATTTTTATGATTAATATTTCGGAATACATATACATATATCTAGTTTTTTTCTTTTTAATATATTAATCGCCATTTTGTTTTTCTTTCTTGTTCTGTACAATTTGAATTGGTGAATAAAATAACAAATCAAAAAAACAAAAATTAATAAAAAAAATAATATGAGTTAAGAATTTTTCTTTATTTATTTGGTTTTGTTTATAAAATAAATAATTGAATACCCACAAAAAAACTTTAGAATAGATGTCGAATAAATTGATTGGAGAATAAAAAAAAAAAGAAAAAAAAGAAGATTTTTATTGGTTGATGAAAGTATTTATTATTATTATTATATTTATTTGATTTTTCGAAATATTTCACTAGAGATTTATTTAATAGGTAAAAAAATGATATTTTTTTTTGTAAATTAGTTATAATTGAGATAGTAGATAGTTTTAATGAGTTACTTCTCGATTTTTCTTTGCCGAAGGCAATTGCACTCGTGTTAATCATCAGCGAATAAAAAGAATCCTTGGTTATGATTGTAAAAAGCCTTCAGCTGACACTCGTTTTTTTTTCTCGAAAATACATCTTGTTTCACCTATGAACATGCTTATATAACTTGATCATGACATCAGTTAAATAATCGAAATGCTTTTACGAGTATATTATCGTACGCAATGAAATTCACAATATTCTTTAAAACTAATTGAGATCTTGAAATATAAGAGAATTCTAGATTTGAATATTCATGAATTTCAAAAAATATGTTCAATTTGTGAAAATCAACCTTTTAAAAAATAGATCAGTTATTAAATTAGAAAGTAAAACTTCAAAAAATAATACAATAGACTTATATAAATCTTAATTGTATACTATTGATTATTTTAATAATATCTTGATTAATATTTTATATTTCATTTTGTTGAGAACAGTATTTTTTTTTGTAATAGATTAAATTCATAATAGAAAATAAATCAAATTTGAAAATTATGTTTTTTTTTTTGTTAGATTAATATTCTTTTGATATAAATTAACACAAAAAAAATGGCGATGCAAAAACGTGCTAATCTTCGTTTACCACCAGAAATTAATCGAGTTTTATACGTACGAAATCTTCCGTATAAAATAACTGCTGAAGAAATGTATGATATTTTTGGTAAATATGGAGCTATTCGACAAATTCGTGTTGGTAATACACCTGATACACGAGGTAAGAAAAGAATTTTGTTTTTTATACATTATCAAATAATCATGTAATTATCTTTTTTGTTTTTCTTTTGATATAAATAGGTACAGCATTTGTTGTTTATGAAGATATATTTGATGCCAAAAATGCATGTGATCATTTATCTGGTTTTAATGTTTGTAATCGTTATTTAGTTGTGCTTTATTATCAAGCAACGAAAGCATTTGATAAAATGAATTTGGATAAAGAAAAAGAAAAATTGGCTAAGACCCAAGCGAAATATGGATTGAATACATAAAAGAGTTATTATTTATGCACAAAGTGTTGTTCTTTTTTTTTTTTTTGGAATATTGTATATTGCACTAATATCTTGAGTGTAAAAAAAGAAACCATATGAAGTAAATAAATGCAAAAAAAAAAAGATTTATGAATGATAATTAATTTTATTTATTCGTATTCGATCATTCATTCAATATACTTAAATGAAAATAGAAAATTGTTCTTTAAAATATAAAATAATCATAAGCTGAATGTTTTGTATAATATATTTGTCTCAAAAATAAGCCTAAAATATATTTTAGTATGTGATTAAAAGTGTGAATAAAGGATTTGTAGAACAACATAAGGATTAAATATATATTCTTGAATAGGGTTTTATGAAAGATATATATATTGATTCGTTTTCTGTTTTTTATTATTATCGAATTCTGATAGGAAAAGAAAGATTGTGATTGTCACTTTCGTGATTGAATGAATGTGTGATTGTAAATTGACACCGAAAGAGAGAGAGAGAGAAAAAAAAAAGAAACTGAACTTTCTCTTTCATTTTTCTTTTTACATTTTCTTGTAAAGTTGAAGAGTCTATGTAGGACTTCATTCTTCCTTTCATGTACTACTGTAAGATATACTGACTTTCTGTATCAAGTAATATGTTCGTTTGATGTTTATCCAGCATCGTTACTTTATCGTTCTTCATTTCAATTGCTGTGAGCCAAACAGTCAAAATCACTCGTTACCAAATCGGAGAACTTGAAATTCACTTGAGTTTCTTTCTTTCTTTTTTTTTTCTTTTTTTTTTTTTTTATATTTCAATGCCATCATCATTATTGATAAGAGAGAGAGAATGAGGTGACAGTTAAAAAGAAAAAAGAAAAAGATGGTAATAAAGATGCAAAAGGAAAGGTGACATGGCTTTACTTTTTTTCCTGCTTAAAGCAATATGAAATGCGAGTGTGCGGAAAAAAATTTGATAAGAGACAAACCACAAATTATACATACTACTGGAATAGAGAGAGAGAGAGAGAGAAACAGAGAGTAAAAAAGAAGTAGTTGAAATCAAGCAACCTTGAAAATCTTCATCTGTCTTGACAAGATGAAATAAATATAAAAGAATAGTTGTACTATCAAAAAAGAAAAATAACAAATATTCAATTTTCATTATTATCAATATCTATTTGTGATATTATAACAAATTATACGGTCAGTTCGTTCATATTATTCGGATTATATTAATATTTCATGTACGCATCAATTGTTTATATATGACTTTATTAACTTTAATTCTATTCAATTTTATATAATAGTAATACAGAAAAAGAAACAATCATATTAGTCGTATAGATTAAATCTCTAAATGTAATCATTATTAAAATTGCACTTATCGATTTTTGTTTTTTGTTGGATGGCATTATGTTCAATTAAAAAAACAAGAAGTATTCAACTACGTTGTCATATTAACATTAATCACAGTTTCGAACGTTTAATAATAATATTAATTTAATGAAATATTATGTTAATCAATAAAAATGATATAATATTGTTTGATTGAGATTAATTGAAAAAATTCTATGAAGAATTTCAATCATTCGAGATGATTTATGATAATTAAGGTAGTATTCATTATATAAGATTTAGTTTTTTCTTTTATCATAGACTATTTCCGACATAGAAAAACATTTTTATAAATGTTTTTTTTTTTTTAAGAAAAACAAAAGAATTTTCGCATTTTCAGAGAAGAAAAAGAAACCGCAGTTCTCTTATCTTTGTTGATCTATCATTAAATATATATTATATTTTTTATGATACTTCATCGAAGTAACTTTAAAGTTGTAAAACAGAATCTTTACTTTATAAGAAAAAACTATCGTCTACTATATAAAAAGTCATCGAAAGAATATATAATGGTAGTTAAGAAGAATTTACATGACATCTGATAAATATCGATGGTTTCTGACTCTTCAAATAAGGTACATTTTGAATTTTGATTAGAATCCATGAAACATAATATGAAATGCTGTAATAAATGTTTCTGCAATCTGTCAGTCTTACTTATGATTTACTAATGATTTTAAATATTCATTTAAGTTAATGAAATTATACTTTTCAATTAACAAGTTAAAATAATAATGTTTTAAGTGTTATTTATATTTTATATATTTTGGTTCATATGTACGAAGAAAAAAAGAATACACTTAAACTGAAGAGATCTTCAGAAATCTAAAAAGTTGGTCAACAGAAACATACACAACGAAAAAAAAAACCACAAGTTATGAAATCAAAACATTTTCTATTTGTTTTTATGTTATAGAATTTAAAAAAAAGAAACAAAAACTCTTCTTTTTTTTCTTCCCGAAATAAAAAAACAAACAAATATATCTTAGAGTGTTTAACATAAACATCGATTTCTATACAAGGAAAAAACAAACAGGTGACTAAGCTTCTTTTTTTTTTCTATTACTATGATTTTTTGATATGTTTCTATCACCAAGGAGAACATTATTAATGTTACTAACCATCGATTTATTGTTGAGTATTCATATGAATATAGTGTTAATGTTGAACACGATTAAACTTTACGTTTTTTCAAGTGATATAATAAATGTAAATGATTTTTATACTATCGAATACATTTATTTTAGATGCATTTTTTAATAGAAGAATATTTATAGTGAATCAAGAATTATTATTTTTATTTTAGATTAAAAAAAAAGAAAAAAATACATGGCTCATCGGTACGACGATCAACAGCATAGTGAGGAGCTGTTGACCATCGTAGACCGAGGTACACCAGAACGACTTTTTGTAAGTTTACAGTTTGAATTAAATGGAATAGAGAATTTTTGATAAAAATTGACTTTTTGTTTTGTTTGAATAGGAATTTTTACAAAAATTTCATCGAAAACCTTTTCAAAATTTGACTAATGTTATTCAATATAAAGGTGTTATTGATGATCAAATTGATTTTATTAATTGTACAGGTACAAAATATAATGTTACACCATTAATGATTGCCACAGGAAAAGGTTAAATAGATTTGTACTAGTATTTTTTAGTTTTATTTATTATAATTTGTAAAAAAAAAAAAAAAAATTAATTTATAGGTTCGTATGAAAAAGTAAAAATTCTTCTTGTTCATGGTGCCGATCCAAATAGACAATGCGCAACAGGGTATGTCAAAAAAAAAAATAATTATCTATATAAAAATATATATTTAAAAAAATTTTTTTTTTCTAGTGATACAGCATTAAATTTAGCTGTTTATCGTCAAAAATATCTTATTGTTGAGTTACTTCTTCAATATAATGCTAATCCAAATGTATATAATCAATCGGGTAAAACAGCATTACATCGTGCTGTTATGTCATATGGTAATGAAAATGCTGGTCATATTCGAACATTACTTAATGTAAGTTTCTTTAATTAGAATAATCATTAACGTAATTGATATAATGAATGAATCGATTATAATAATTAACAGAAACTATAAAATATTGGTTTATAATCAGAAATTTGTGTTCTTTTTTTATAATTTCCTCGACTGTTGCTCTTGGAATAACTTTTAATAGAAATATAATACAACCTTGTGGTTTTTACCACTCAAGAGAGAAGATTCGAACCGAAACCATAGAAGTTTATCGAAACTTCATTTGTCATCCATTGACTAATCAGATGAATTCTTGATAAAATTTTTCGAAAACGATATTCTAAAGCTACTTTTCTTTCGATTTGGATTTTTAATAAGACTGATCGATAGAAAAAATATTCCTCTCTTTTGATCCATACAAGCCCAACATTTCTAGTTTGTTTCATTCAAGAGTTATAAGACATTTTCTGTAACCCACCCGATTTCAACCAATTGAGGTGTGATCGCCTAGAAAAGCAACTACGTCGAGGTGATTTATCGAATTTGATATATTTCCATTAACCCAAGTCTTCTGTCTTGATTGAATAAAATCGCAGGTTTCCATTATATATCTCAGTAGCAAAAGGCGAAGGACACAAATTCTTTTTAGGGTATTCATAGTTCATTTGGAAGACTTCTCTCATTAGATCGCTTGTTTTTTTTTAAATATTTTATCAAGCCCATTCAAATATGTATACATTCACATCTAGTGCATAGATAATGTGTCGATCATCTATTCTTCTCCTTTTATTTGTCATAAGTTATTAATCAAAGCTCGTGGGAACGATAAGAAATAAATTTATTCGATTTTGATTTTACGAACATTGAAAATAAAGGCTAACTCGATTATTAGAAAAACTCTAAATTCATATTTCTTTATGAAGTTATTATTATCAATGCGTATCGTATATTAATCGACTTGAGAAATTTTTAAAGAGATATTTTTTTTTGTACAAATTCATAGTTTAAAAACTACTTAATGAATGATATTTAATAAAATCTTAAGAAAACTTTGCATCGAGCCAATTTAAATTCAATAATTTATTCAAGTCTATTAGAAAAAAAAAATCGAATTTTGCCTTTCATTGTTATCTAAATATTTATTTAGGCTGGAGCTGATCCAAATATTGAAGATCGAAATCAACGACTACCACTAGATGAAGCTGTTATTGCTAATAGGCCAAGTATATAATATACAGTACCCGTCAAAAGTCCCGGGATATGTGAAAATCCAAGAAAAGTTGAACCGTTTTCCACGAAATTTCTACGACAGATAGAGCTCAAAAAACTGATCGCAAGCACCAACCCGGTCTCAGTCCACTGTAGTATATGGGAGTTCTTAGTTGAACACTGATTCCACCAACGATTGCTGTTGTCTCAGCTATGGAAACACTTTCAATGCAGCAGAATCTATCATTCGAAAGCTCAATATCTCAGCTTTATTCGATATATTTTTAGCGATAGTTATAGCCCCAGTTATGTACTATCTTATGGAGAAAGAACAGCTCGATTCACTGTGGTACAAATGCTTAGTGAGCTGTGTACTAACGATGACATTGCAGCGCGGTGATACCAGTTTAGTACGAGCTATGACTCTGCAAGTTTCAGAATACACCAATAGACATCTGAGAGTACTGTAAAAAAAAAAGTTTCAAGGAAATCGGCTAATCAAAATTCGATTTATGCAGTAACGACTTGAAAATCACTGAAGTTGAGATGCCATTAACATACCTTTAGAGGATCATATCTTAGCAACTGAAAAGACTTTTCTAACAAAAATGATATCGAAGAAAGCTGAGATATAGAGCTTTCGAATGATAGGTTCTGCAGCATTGAAAGTGTTTGCATAGCTGAGATAATAGCAATCGTTGGTGGAATCAGTGTTCGACTAAGAACTCTCCCGTATTATAGTGGACTAAGGGCGAGTTGGTGCTTGCGATCACAATTTTTCGAGCTCTATCTCTGGTAAAAATTTGTTGGAAAACGATTTAACTTTACCTGGATTTTCACATGTCCCGGAACTTCTGACGAATACTGTAAAAACTACGAAATTCATTATTTGAATTTTTCTCTTGATTAGCAATGGTTGATATTTTACTTTCTTATGATCGAACTTTAGTCAAACGTGCTTATCGAGCAGCTATAATTGCTTCTCGTCTTGGTAAATTTCATGATTTTTCTTTTTTTTTTTTTTTAATATTCAAATATTTATTCTTCTTAGGTCATGATAAATGTTTAGAAATATTACTTAATTATAATATGGATCCAAATATAACCGATCAAACAAATGTTACACCACTTCATGTGGCGTATGTGAAGAAGAAAAAACAGAACCAAAAGAAATCTTTGAGAATTTTGTTTTTTTTCTTCTTTTCTTTCAGAGTCCGTTCATTAAGATTATCCACAGTTCGACTGTTGCTTGCAAAAGGTGCTAATCAAAATATAGCAAATAATCGAGGTGAAACAGCTTTTGCTATAGCTGAGCGTTTACAACCAGATCAAAAACAAAATTTTATTGATGCTCTTTTACGTAAGTATATTTATATGAATTAATTGAATATTTTTGTCTAAGTATTTTTATGAAATTCCATTCATCCATTATTTATTATATCTATAGCATTTCAATCGAATGAAAATAGACATAGAAAAAATTTAACTTCAATACCTCTAAGAAATACAAAGTCAACTACAAAAATCATATCCAATGGAGGTGTGAAAACATTTAAGGAGTGAATTCGCTTTTTTTTTGTTTATCATCATCATCATCATCTTCTTCTTCCTCTTCCTTGATTGAGAGAATTTAACTAAATAATCTAATTAACATATTCTTTATTAATTTAGGTACACCACAAAGAACATCACCGGACTTTGTTACATACACATCAGGTAATTTTCAGATAATGAAAAGAAAACTAAATCAATGAATACTAAACGCATATCTAATTTTTATTATTTATAATCGAGTATGAATTAGTGTTCTACACCGATATGACTTTTCGCAACCAGATTGGAAGTAATCGACATTCGACTGATACTTTTAAACTTTTATTTTTGTATTAAAAAAAAACTATATTATTCAGTTTCTATAATAAACAGCAATAAAAATGAAAGAGACCAATCAAAATTTCATTAAAAAAAAAGCAAGTGACATCGAATTCACTTAATATCTTTCTGCTTCTAAAATTAAATCAATTCAATATAACTTTGCTTGATACTAGAATAGAGTACACAATTGTTAAATTCATTTTCCTCTCGATGTATTCTTTTTCTTTTTTATTAAATGGTTCATCATTATCTGTAGATAAGTTTTCATTAAAAATAAATTCTTTTAGTAAAGAATTATCGCTTATTACTTTGATGACAATAAATTTGTTCAATCATAATCAAACCAGTTTTCATTGCTATACTTTTATATACATTAGTAATTTGAAAAAGTAAACATTTTTTGAAATGGTAGAATTTCATTGATATTCAGATTTAGTGCCAAGTAACTAATCTGATTGCAGAACACTAGTATCCATAATAAGTAATTATAACCCTTGGATATATAGTATAATTTTTTTTTGTGAATATTGATATTAGATGGAGGAAACCTTGTTGCAATGGACGATGGAAAAAGATGTTTCGAATTTCATATTGAAACATGATAAAGGTATTATTCGTACTCTCAAGAAAAAAATTTTCACTCATTGCGATTTTTATTGGAAAAAAATCTCTTGTAATTGTTATGATGGTTGTGTCATGATTGATATCTCTGTTAGCTTTCTATTTTCAATAATTAATTAAAATTTTTGTTTTTTTTTGTTGTATTTAGGAAATGCTATATCACATATTTATCCATTAATTCGCAGTCATTCAAATTGGACATTAGATAGTGATAAATTTCGAAGTCCGACAGCTGAAGATTCATCTATACAAAATTTACTTGATTGTAAATTAATGCTTTTTTTATTGTTTATTTGAAATTAAAAAAGAATTATTACTTTTCTAGTTTCGACTGAAGCCTATTGGCGTTGTACACAATCTAAAAATGCATGGATTATTTTTGATTTAAAACATGAATATAATATAACTGGCATGAGAATAATTGGATGGTAAAAAAAACAAAACGAAAGAGAGAATAAAATGAAAAATAAAAATTATTCAATGTTGATCTTGTTGTTTGTTTTTTTTTTTCTTTAAGTGAAAATCATTCGGCACCAAGAAGTGGTCATCTTGATGTGTCAAATTCTTTTAATGGTCCTTGGCTTAAAATTATAGATTTTGCTTGTATATTATCTGGTAAGAAGACAAAAAAAACAAAGATTTTAATTCGATAAAAGATAAACTTCTTTTTATTTATTTTATTGTAGCTGGAAATAAAAATGATTTCATTTTTCCACCATTAAAAACTCGTTATGTTCGAGTTTTTATTTTGGATAATTATGGTGGTGTAGATATTCAAATAAAACTTATTGGCTTTTTTGGTATTGATATGCGTTTAGTTGATTTACTTCGACAATATAATTTAGAAAAAAGTCTTAATACACTTTTAGCTAATGTAAGAAATTAAATCAATAGAGACAAAAAAAGTCATTTTTTTTTATTATAGGGTATTAATGATCAAGAAACATTAAATGAAAAACGTGATGAAATTTTAAATTCGTCTGTAAGTAAATTATAGGAACTTTTAAAATAAAATACATATTTTTCGTTGTATTATGAACAAAAAAAAAAATTCTTGTTAACATCGTGAAGTGTTAGAAGGTGATTACGGAATTGACTGGAACGAAATATCGTCAAAACACAAAATGTTCGTAGCAATAAGCTAAGGACTCAAACTCTTTTCATGGTATCAATAATTCATTAAGATCTCTATGATCTAAGGAGACTTTCGAATCATTTTTCAAATTTTAAATCGTTGAGTAATCGACATTTAAACAGTTGCATAGTCTAATCTCATTGATTATTTATAGAATTTTCATTATTCATACATACGAGAGCCA
Source organism: Rotaria sp. Silwood1 (assembly GCA_905250075.1). NCBI lineage: Eukaryota > Metazoa > Rotifera > Eurotatoria > Philodinida > Philodinidae > Rotaria > Rotaria sp. Silwood1. The sequence continues at coordinate 2,457,458 of CAJNOP010000010.1, read as the reverse complement.
ATAATGAATTAGAATCATTAACTAAAGTAGATTTTAATGAAATTTATAAAGTTAAAAACAGGCTTAGATTTAGAAATTTTGTTTCCAAGTTATTATGACTTATGTCTTCACCTTTCCCATGCATAATAAAATCTATTCTTAACCAGATACATTCAAATCACATGAAGTTTCCAGAACTTGTTGCATTCTATATAATTTATTTATTTTTTATTTTGAAAGATATTCCTGTTCGAGTATTTTAATGTCAATTTAGAAACACTACAGATAACTAATTTTCACGAGAAAAGGTGCGTGAAAATGCTTAGAAAAAAAAAAGCAATACTTTGCATCTGGAAAACATCCAAAAAATTTTCTCCCTTCTTTTTTTTTTTGTTTTAAACATAGAACATGTATGAAAAAAGTCATTCTTATCTATAAAACACATCATAAAATATGGGAAATAAAAACTTTTTACACGTTTTCAAGATAAAAATATAGCATTTTTAAGTATTGTCACACACTTTTTATGATGAAAGTAGTTAGTTTTCATGCTTTCTGAATGTTGAATGTGGAACTACTTGGAAAGTAAAAACTCTCGGAATGTGAATGTTGTTCAATTTTTTTAGGTCAAACTAACATACAATGGAAAAGTAATGGTACAAAATGTCGATTTCACACTATAAATTTATAATATTGATATGAACTCATTAAAAGCATCTTGTTAGATAATAATAATTAATTCCAATTTTGTTGACTGATAAAAATGATCTTCTGAACTAGTGTTTACTTTGATATTTATGAAATTGTTAAAAATATTCTATAAAAAAATGATAGTTAATTATAATTAGCTGTCATCTACAAGATACTTTTGATGAATTCATATTAAAATTACAAATTATTTTTCACGAAAGTTTCTCTTTTTTTTCTCGTCTCGCTTCACTTACCAATGCATGAAGAATATAAATCGTACATTACTCTGTAGTAGAGAAATAGTTCTATTCTTTGGTAAAAAAAAAACAGTTTTCTTGCAGTACCTTTTTAATTGAAAAGAAATAGGAAACGAATTTTTCATCGTATGTGACGTCATCATATTATGAATTAATTATTTGGTTAATAATCATTATTATACAAATATATTCTATATATTTTTATTTTCGTAGGATAAATATTTACATGTGAATGATCATTTTCAATTTATACGTTTAATAGATACATTGAGATGTAAGTAATACAGCAAAAAACAAATATTATTTTTCTTTGAAAATTCTTTTTTTTTTTCTATTTAAGCACCTCGATTGACTTTTCTTCAATGGTTTAATCCACCACAAACAACTGTTATTGCCGGTGAAAAATTACAAACTTTCAGTGTTATTGGTGACGAAGGAGTTACCGATCGAGTTAAATTAGAAGAAAAACGTACATATATATATATATATTAATATTCTCTAAAATAAATAAATAACATCATTTATTTAGTTGAAACCAGTCCTCAAGCAACAACTATGCTTATGAGAGATCTTGAACCGATTCAAGGTCGTTCATTGGTAGACTTTCCTGATTATACATTTAAATATCGTAAGTAAAGAATTGAAACATTCTTTTATTTTTACTTCTCTGTAAAAAGTGTTAATAAAATATTATTTCAAAAGAATATATCATCTATAAACGATTTACAGATTCAATATTGATCAACACCAATTTAACACTCGTTCTTTTTTTTTTTTTGTTATTTTATTCAGCTGGTCGATATAAAATTCGAGTTGTTAGCCTTGAATCACCCGACATTCATACACCTTGGCAAGAAATTGTTGTTGGTAAGTTATTATTTTGTATTAATACATTATTAATTGGTTATTTTATTCTGATTAAAATAACTTCTACTGATTATGTTCTTCTTTATTTGCTCAAAAGCAACAAAAGATATCTTTCTCTCGCTCCCTCTTTGGGACTATCATATGCGCATTAAAAAAAAAATATCGCCCGCCTACGCACATTTTTTTTCCATTAGTAATATCATTTCATTTTCTTATCGTACAATATTCACATTTTGTTTTATCGCATATTCATTCTTTTTTTTACAAAACGAAATACAATAAAAACAGAAATACGTTGTAAGTTTGATTATGCTGACATTTTACAGCATATGCTTGTGTGAATTGTATAAATTCTCTTTTATTTTTTATTGAAAAAGTGGTTGTTTATCGATGATTGACCCTATCATCATCGTTTTTTTTCTTGTTTTCTCATATATTTTGATTTTAATAGATCATAAATAATACCAAAAAAGAATGCTCGCTACTGCTGCTGTTGTTGCTATGATTATTACGTTCTTTTTTTTTATGCATGTATATATAATGATCAATTAATCATATACATCTTTATAAATTCCTTTGGTGTCTTGTTACTCTTTTCAAGCGTTATTTTTCGTATTAAATTTACAGACAAATACACTCTGTATATATATTTACCTTGTTTCATTGTTACTTTTAAATCGAATAATTCTTTTAATGATTCTCAAGTAAAGCTTATATGTAGCAAAACAAAATAGATACAAGTTGCTGCTTATTTATCTCGATTTTTTTTTTAATTCAAAGTCAACGTTTATTTCGTTTTCTTTTCACGTTGCTTTTCTTTTCTTTTTTTTTTTTTACTTCTATTCTATAGGTCCTATCTTATCCTATTTATCTAAGCTAAACACAGCAGCAGACGAGCATCTTTACCGTTCGTCAACAGCTCATATTTTCAACGTAACTACAACTGATAACAAAAGCACAACACTTTCTCAAAGAACACCAAAAATAACTGGTAGTAAAAAAGACGAACGTATATTAATTACTAGAGTATACGAAACTGATAACAAAGATTCATATTTATCATCACTAAAATCAATTAAAGATTTATCTTCTTTTATTCGATCACCTAACATGTTACATATAGTAGGCGAATCACATTCTAATTCTGATCAAGAAAAAAGATATAAACCTAATCATTATACACAAACATCAAATATTGATTATTATGATCATTCAACGAATACTAGTAATGATAATTTGGAGTATACTAATTCTAAGACAAATGGAGATAAAATTCTAATACCAACGCAATATCGTCCACTAAATTCTTCATTAATATCAAATTCTTCTCCATTAGCTACTACTAATAATCAATATGGGTCAAGCATCCATGAACCGCTTGGTTATGGTGAGAGAATTATTATACCAACGAAATTTCGATTGCAACAAGAACGTATTAATAGACTACGTAATAATGGAAATAAAGTTCGTTCAGAACCAGAATTACGCAAAGAAAATAAACAACCAGATAGATTGCAACAACCACCAAGGCCATACGAACAAAAAAACTATCCACAAGATCAAGACTCATATATCAGAGTCACGACACCACAGGAAAACAAATCCTTACCACAGCCATCATCACAATTTGGACAACAGAATAGTCTACAAAATCGAGACTCGATACAACGAGATAATCAATCAGATTCGCGATTATCACCATCACAATATGATTATATTCTAGATTTAACACAACAAAAAAATGAATTATCGCCACGAGCATCATCACAACATGGAAAACAACGTGATCTTCAAAATCGAGACTCATTACCGCGAGATAAGCAATCACACTATAACCATCGAAATGAATTTCAACAGCCAAAGGGATCGGAGAAATTTTCAGCAGATATATCACCATATAATAATCCGGCACAATCATCTTCGTATTCACGATTGGATTCAAACAATGATAAAAAAATACAGCAACAACAACAACAAAATCAACGACCTATACGAAATACTGATCAAGATCATACAGAATCGTTTAATAAACCACAAAAAATTACTTCGGCTAGTTTTGAATTACGAGGAAGTCAACCCAATAATAATTTATATACTTATGAACCTAAAAATACTCAAATGGAATTAATATTCAAAGCTACTTTGGAAGGTTCTGATGCACAAAATCCAACATATGCATATATTCATGCAACAACTGATAATAAAACTCCTATAAATTCAACACCAATGGATAATCGTCCAATTTCTTCAAATAACATAAATCCTTTATATGAAGGTTACAATCAAAATAAAGAAAAATATTCATCTCCATCCCAGCTACTAACACCAGGACAACAAACTACAACTAAAATAAACCCTCGTGATGATGATGAAGATCTTCATCAAGCACGTAATTATTCATCCGAAAATTATACACCAGCAAATACTTACGAGAAAATCCCTTCGAAACAAGCCGATAATATACATAGTTCTCAATTATCAGCATCACCATCTCCATCACTAGCAAGATTATCGGACAAGAAATCAAAATATTTTTTTGGTGCAAATATTGAAAGGAAATTATCCGATGATGAAAATGACGAAACAGAATGTGAAACATTTGGTCATGATTCACAAGCTAGACCTCTTACAAATACAAATATAAAACGTAATCTTGATTTTTCACCTACAACATATTCTCAATATCCTGATAATGATAATTCTTCGAATCTTCAATTCAAACAACAAAGTGATGCTGGAACAACTACTGGTAATACATTAAAACAAAATCAACAACGTCCATCAAGTAGAAATCAATCATTATCAGGAAAATCTCAAGATTCTGAAGAAGAGCCACCAATAACTATGCTTACTAATAAGGCACCTACAACTAATGTCGATTCTAAAACGAATAGTTATAATGATGAAAAAAAAAATATTGAAGATTCAAGTTCTCAAGCAAGTCATTCTGGACGTGAAGATGCAACTGATTCTTATAACAAAAACAATCATGATATTGGAAATTTGAGACGACCGCAAAACAAAATTAATCGCACTGATGATGATGATGATGATGATGATGGAGACAAAATTCGTCATAATCCATATCAAAATACTGGTCGTGAATTTCCAGAGGACGATGATGATGATGAAAATGATCATCTTCATAATGATCAACGAACAATTGACAATTTGGTAAAAAAGAATCCATTGGTTGAACCGTCACAATATACTTCACTATCGGAAGACACAGCAGAATCACAACAGAATATCGATGGTAAAAAGAAAAAAAAGAAGCAAGGGTTTTTCAGTTCTCTTTGCGGAAAAAAAGACAAAGATACTGACAAAAAATCATCAAAAAAGAAAACAAAATCACGTTCGAAAGGAAAATCAAAACGTTAATATTTAATTACAACATACTGTTTAATTTTTTTTTTTCATATATCTGTGATTAATTCTATTTAACCATACTGTTAATTTCTTAGCTTTTTTTTTTCTATTTCGGATTGTACTAATTTTTCATGCTTTATGATATGTTGTTTTATTTTGTCTGGTATTGAAGGTCAAGAGTTATATAAAAAGAATATCAAAAAATGAAACCAAGGTCTATACTTTATTGTGACCAACAGTCAATAGAAAAAGAATAAGATATGTTTGATAAAGCACTAGAATGCATGTGCGTGGGCGATATGAAATGTTTGAATAGAAAGCACTCTTATCAACATGTACAATAAAAAAGATACATATCTATTTGTAAAAGACTTCATTTTTTTTGTATTTATTTAATTAAAGGTAAAAAACCAACTGAGATAAATGTTCGGACTACTGACGGACGGCATTTGTATACACCTGGTATCATACCGCCTAGACCGAATTCAGCATCAACAACTGATATAACTGATGAAATAACTGAGAGAACACCATTTGATAAACCACATAAATTTCGTCGTACACCAGATACGTATTTAGGTGATTCGCGTGATAATAACGAAGACGACGAAGACGATTCCGATATAATGTCTAAATATCCAGAACAAAATCGTAATTTTCCAACTACGAACACAGCCGAATCAAAAACTTTTAAAAATTATGGCACTCAATCAGAACAAAAATCAACACGAAATGTTGGTACAATGTCTGAGCCTGTTCAAACATCTAATTTTGGTAATGATGTTCAACCACAATCATCATCAACTCAAACTTTGGCCTTGATACAAAATAATTCAAGACCACAAGACGGAAAATATTCTAATGGAACAATCTCTCAACCACAAAGACAAGATTATTCAAAACCCAATAAAAATTACACTAATCAACGTTCATTATCAGTTGATAGTGAAGAAAAAAATCAATTACAACCACCAATACTATTACGACCAAAGAAATGTTCCGATTATGATCGACATTCATCACGACATAGAAGTCCTTCATGTTCAACTTATCGTCCACCATATTTTTTTTCACCACAACGTAGTCCACAAACAGTAATTCCACTTCAGGTACTTTCATCACCATCAGAATATCATTATTCAACTGAAGGAGAGAAACCAGAAGTTATTTCACCGAACAATAAATATCTCATACCATTATTACCAATACCAAATCGTCCACGTAAAATAAAAAATCGACCACCAATGACTACGATTGAAACTGATACTAGCCTTGATGGTATGAAATATCCACATCATCGAGGTGCTCAACCAGAACCATTATCAACGAGAGAATTTGGAACAACAACTAGTTTAGAAATTAACTATCAAAAACTTGCATCTAAAGAAAAATTAGATGAAGAAGAACAAGAAATAATTATGCAATTTCTTGATGACGAATCCTATCCACCCTATATTGATGAATTACCAAATGATACTTCTATTTTATTGCCATCAACACTTGTTACACACCCTGATGCATCACAAAGTGTACGTCGTCATCTCCAATTACCAATATCACAAGACAATGTTTATTTTGATGATAGAATAAAAAATACGGAATCAAAACTTCATCATGCTCAAGAACAACAAATACCATTAACAAACACATCACTAGTACTTAATATTGGAACAGAAAATATTATTTCACAATCACCTGATAATGAATTTACAGTTCCATTTGAACGACATTATGTTTATGAACCAACTCCTGAATTTACAACAGAAAATGAGCAGTTTCGTTCATCAACATTAAAACGTGATGATTTAACAATAAGAAATATGCAAAAAATTCTATTACCTGTACTTAATTCATCACGAACATATGTTATTGAAAAACAACCACTTCATGGTAATCCTGTTCGTCAATCACAAACACATGGAAATTTTTATTTAACAACATCACCAACATTACGTTCATTAAATTCATCGTATCAAGCTGATGATTCAGAAATAAATCCACTTACACAATTGTTTGACACAATAAATTTAAATGGATACGAATTATGATTATAAATTTGCATTATTTTATTTTCAGCTTTAAATTTAGCTAATGATGATTTCTATTTATGAACTTTATAGACACCGGTTTTAATGGACAAAAAGAAAAGAACAAGACTATTTTTTTTGACTGTATTTCAACGTATCTATATCATATACATTTTTTTTTCTATTATATGCTTGTAGCCCGTGATAATCATGAAAACCAGGATTTTTATTAAATTTCTTTCGTATTCTACTGCTCTTATGAATAGTGAACAATGATGGTATAGTTTTTGTTTTACGTTCGGTTTTCTTTTTTTTTATTGTATGATGAGTATATGAATATTAATAATAAATAAATAAATTATACTTTAGATTTTTATTCAAAATTTTAATATCAAAGAAAATGATTAATTTTATTGAGTTCTAACATCTCGGAAGACATATAAAAGAGTGTCAAATAGAATTTTAACAGAATAATTTTTAAAAATTATTTAACTGCTTCTCAAAAAGAAAAAAAGTATGTTTATAATTAAATAAGAAAATTAGTTAGACAATTTATTTCTTAACAATATGAAATATGTTACTTTGAACTCATAAATAATATTTGAGAATTTAACCTTGTATCAATAACCATTATCTATTTTTTTTTTCTTGTCTTCTTTAAATAGTCATTTAAAACAAAACTAAAGAATACATTGCTATTACGTCTTTAGATTAAAAAAAACCAGGCCAAGGTTTCTTTTTTTCGTTTGCGTGGAGTGCATAAATCAAGGAAGAAAAAATAACATTAGATCCTAGTTTGCGAAACAAAAAAAGAACGAATGTTTATCTTGCACAGTAACAAATAAACTTTCAAAATCTAAAGATAAATATGAATTGATAGAGACAAATTTTAATATCAGTGTATGTTTCTTTCTGTAATGTTAAGTGATTTCGCTCAAATCAAGATAATAATCTTAATAACTAATAGAGTTTTCTTTTATCAAGGACGATGATAACTTTTAGAAGTCAGATATTATCTTTTAACAATGCCAGTTTCAAGAATCAAAAAACTACTGTATCTAGTTCTTTTTTAGAACCTTTACTATCATAGTTCATCTATAAAGTCTTAATAATAAAAAAAAAACTCCATTAGCTAATAAAGTTACTATTTGGATCTAAACTAAACATTTAACATAGTAGAAAAATATGTTGTAATTAAAAATAATACCATTTCTACCTTCTACTTTTTCATTATGAAGATATTTTATTCAAGCATCATGTTCAAAAAGTAATTTCATGTATGAGTATAATTATTATTCTATTTTGGCTTTAATCATAAGTTCATGTAATTGAAATGCAATGAAAATTTCAAAAAAAAAATTAAATTTCATTGTACATTGAAGTTTTTTCTCTTGATAGAAATTAAAGTTGGTTCCAGCTTAGTTCTTTTTTGAGGCAAATATTACTTTATCAAAAATGAGTCAATAACACATAAGATTTTGTTTGTTTTGTACAATATACCATTTATTTCTCTTGAAATTAAACTAAAGTTGAGTCCAATCAATATTTGATTTTATCTCTTTTCAAGTTATTTAACTAAACTACATAAGTCTACTGGAATAGTAGAATACTTAGAACTAGGAGAGTAATCAAACGTTAACTAATTCAGTTTATGATATAAAAACTGGTCATTACAGTTAATTCTCATGAAAAGAATTCGGACTGATGATAAGCCTAATGATGCTCGTCAACAAAAGTAAGTCGAGTATTGCATGCCACAAAAGTATTTCTGTTTTCACATTGGTACAATGTGAAAGCTTTACCAGTTGTCGTCTGTTGTACAGCATTCACTAAGATTTGTATCTAAAAAGAGTGTGTTCAAAACGAAATTTATTTTTCGACATAAAACTAACAGCAATTTGATAAATGAAATCCATAACTTGATGAATATTACTAACACAATTTTGTATTCTTATTGAAGAAAATGAAACTAATATAAAGATTTTAGTTTTGCTTAGTCATCAAAATAATGGGATGTAAATGATGCAAAATCAATAAAACTAATGAAATGATTTCATTTTTTCAGAAGTATGAAAATTATGTAATGCAAATGGTGTAGAAAAAACGAAACTAAGATAGTGATTTTAAGTTTTTAGAAATAACTAACATCACATAATACAAAATGATATCAAATTACTGAAACGAATGTATTTAGTTCAATTTTTCTTAAAATAACTGGATTCATGAAATAAGAATGATGTCAACATCATGAAAGTAATGGAATGATCTTGATGTTTTTGACATAATTAAAACCATGAATTTTCTGTATGAAAATTTAAAAAATATCATTTAAATGAAACGTTTTTTTTTTGTATTTTTAGGATTATTGGAAGGTTTTGATGAACAATTATTATTATTATAAGTTTTTCTTTTTTTTTCATTCTCTACTCAATAATATGATAATTACGTCTATCGATTATTTTATATAACATCATAAAGGTATGATTCGTACTTTTGTGACACTGTCTGAAATAATCGATAAACATATTGATCATATCATTGAGTAGAGGATGAAAAACAAGGTCAATCTACAGTATTTATTTTTCTTATGAAGGATTTTGCAAAAGAAAAATCTATGATTACCGTAGGTCTCATCAAAAAACATTCAAAAGTAATAGATCCTCTAAGATTATCTAGTCTTCGAAAATTTGTTTTTTTTTTTCGAATTCATCAAAAAAAATATACATTAATACACAAAAACGTGTCGAATGTTTGTTACATCTTTCTATTTTTTAGTTTCTTTATATTGAGTATTGTCATTGTATAAAACTAATGCTCTGATAAATGTTATTAAATTGGCTTATTACTTGTTATTTTGATAGATAATATAATTATATATTATATAATAAATGCGTGAATAATCAATGTTATGGTTTGGCAATTTATTTATTTTACTTCAAAGTAAGAAGTTTTTCATATTTGAATGTATTTTATTAATTATTGAACAAGCACCATATTTTAGTTCTACGTGAATGGTGGCATTTTTCTATTATGAATTTAAATATTTTTATTGAGCATTTTAATTCAAAATTTTTCCCTATTAAATATAGTAGTTATATAAAATAAGAATTATTGGATGAATATTTTTTTTTTATTTTGCTATTATTAGAAAAGAAACTATCAGAAGAAAATTCTAAAATGATGTTTATTTCACTATTTCTATGAATTCGAAAGAAATTTGATTCAAAAGAAGTGGGAAAGAAATGTAAGTTTAAAATTTTTACCACCTTGCAGTCAAATTTCATGATGCGATATTGTGTTTTCATTATTTACGTTTGAATACATCTCTAAAACTACATGTTAAAACGCTATTGTTCTATATTTTTCAATGTCTTGTAAAATGAAACTTATGATGTTCTTTTTCAAATTAGCAAAATGCAATAAATCTTTTGGAAGTGATTCATTATAATGACATATATTTTTTTTCACATACAGAATCCTTTAATATTTTTCTTTTCTGATCACTGATGAAAGAAATACAAAGTGCAATTTTCTTCGAACTTTCATGAAAGTAACCCATGATATCTCAATTTTCAATATTGCTTAAAGATGATCGTCGATGAAATTTGTACAAAATCATGCCACTAAATTGATGAATCATTTAATCTAGGCGATGAAATCAATTTAAACGCAATTATACTGTTCATTCATCAGATTTGATGAAAATTAATTATACGCTTTCAAAATAAAACAAATCGATACTATTCAAAAAAAACTACGAATTATTGATTTGGTTGAAAAATGAATAAGAAATTCATACCCACATCTACTTCCTAAAAAATTGTAGATCACTGATTTTTTTAATTGTTCTTTGCTATTGACTTCTCCGAAATATTTTAGCTGAGAAAAATGACCCATGACTAAAAAACTCCTAACTATGCTACTGCTAGTTTACGTTCTGTATATATCAAATACACATATACTTATTTATAATAATATTTAGTTTATTGATAGCTTCTTCCGTCTTTTTCTTTGTGTGAAATTATTTTATTCAATATGCGTTGAACTTCTTATTTGAAAAAAATTTCGTTCTATTCTCATCAATTATTTTCGTAATGATTGACTCTCTCTTGACCATTTTTTGCTTTTCAGTTCACTGCTTGATCTGTTGTTTTTGCATAACTTACTTGTTAACACATGTTTTTTTTTTATTTTCAGTGTTTATGATTAGATCTACTCAACAATAAGAGTAACAAGCCTGCATGCAACTATCAACATTTTTATTCGTGCTGGATGAATGCTCGCAAAGAAAAAAAACATTATAATCAACAATCATATTCATTTCGATAGCAAAGGTAATAACAATACAAGAAAACGAAGAAAGAAAAATGCTACTCAATGATAAAAAAATGTCTCATATGCTGCTGCTGATGACCATCATCAACATCATTCATCTCGTCTTGAATGGACAGAATCGTCTTGGACTCGATTTTTACATCTACTATGTTGATAATGGATGAAACCAACGCTTTATGTTGGATATAAACGACAATTGACAGTAAATGATCTTGATGATATACCTCATGTTGATAAAGAATTGATATTATTCGATAGATTATCTTCTTATGACTGGTCATCAACAACAACATTGAATATTGTTTGGAAAGAGTTTGGAAAAGATTACATATTTGCCAGTCTATTCTTGATTCCTTATTTTATAACATGTATCGCTCAACCATTACTTTTTCGTCAAACGCTTTTGAATGTGATGAATGAATATCGATCACATACTATTAGCTATATATATGCCATATTACTGTTTGTTTCGATCATTTTACAAGCACTCACACATCGACAAAATATTTTTCGTGCGGCTCGTGTTGGTATACGAATTTTGAATGCACTTACTATGATCATTTACACACATGCATTGTCTCTAAAGTCGGCATCATTAGCAGAAATGGATCCAGATCAAGTTATGAACTTGTTCACTAACGATGTGTCCATATATGAAGAAGTGTGTTCAAATTTTAAGCGATCTTGTTGAAGGAGTTCTCGAGACTATCATCATATTTGGCTTACTTTGTTGGATCATGCAAACAATACCAGCATTATGTAGTTTCGCTTTATTGTCTATATTTATTCTTATCGAGTTTTATTTTAGTCAAAAATATGATCAATATTGTGAAACAAGAGTCATGCATAGCAATAAACATATACAGGCTTTTAGTGAGTTCATTCATGGATATCATATCGTTAAAATGTATAACTAAAAAAACACATTTGGAGATCGTCTAGTTGAAATGCGAAAACATGAATTAGCGACTATTCGACGTGCGTCGCGCTTTCGTGCAGTCAGTATGACTCTGGTTATTGTCACAGCATTACTTTTTGCACTCGCTACGTTGGGCAATGCGTGCCTTTTAGGCTATCCATTGAATATAGCTAATATTTTCCCAACTCTGTCATTATTTTCCTTAATGCGCATCAATTTTATGTATTAACTGTCACTGGCACTAGTAAAGATACATGTAGTCAAATCTGCATCAAGAAGAATCGATTTATTCATGCGTCTCGCTATGAAACAAGACAACCAATCTTTATTATCTACGTCTTTTATCAATGAATAACAAAAAGGAAGCATGATTTCTAATGCATCTTTTCGTGGCATAACGAGATGCCTTGTCTATCATTGTGTTGAAGAAATGAATCTTACTGACAGTCATCTAAATACAAATCATAGTTCATTCTCTTTTGCTGTTCAATCACTATGGATATTTGAAGATACATTTCGTAACAATATTCTTGTAAATTGGTCATTTGATTAACAACAATATAAAAATGTAATACATGCTTGTTGTCTCGATGATAATATTAGTGGATTTGAATCTATTGGTGATTTTATAATGATTGGAGAAAATGGAATTATTTTAAGTAGTGGACAAAAAGCAAGAGTATCATTTGCTTGTACCTTGCATGCTAATGTAGCCATTTATCTACTTGATGATCCATTATCTGTTGTTGATCATAGAGTAGCTCAACAAATCTATGAACGATGCATTGGTCCATGTGAATTGTTAAAAAATAAAACTCGTCTATTAACTACTCATCAAGCTCAGTTTCTTAGTGAATCAAATCAAATAATATTTCTTTCTCATGGTCATATTGATAAGCAAAGCTGTTTGAATGAAAATAACATTAGAGAAAAATTATGCAAACAATCATGAAAAATCAAAATTAGCTACTCTGTTTGATGACGATGATAAATCGATGAATGACAATCAATCCATCATAGTAGATGAAAAACTACTAAATGATGATACCAGAGGGTCTATTTGGTAGAATTGGCTTCTGCTTACTTATTGTTGTACTTTTGTTGAGTCAAGGATTAAATGATGCTGTTAACTATTGGCTGAGCATATGTTTAAAACAATATGGCGTAGATCAGCCAATTTCAACGAAATCTGTTTATATTTATTTCGGTTTGCTAACTGCTTTAGTCATTGCAGATTTAGTTCGTACAAACTATTATTTTCCTGTTGTTTTAAATGGTTCAAGTAAATTACATAATAAAATGTTAAAAGGACTTTTATATACATCAATACAGTTTTTTGAAAGCAATCCAACTGGAAAATTTCTGAATCGAGCAAGTAAAGATCAGTATGTTATCGACAAGTTACTTCCAATAACGTTGCTTGAAGGATTCGAGGGATTTTTACTGGTAGCAGGTTCATTATTCATGATTAGTTTTATTAATCCATATGTTTTTCTTGTACTTATCTTATTAGCACCAGTGGTTTGGTTGATAATTAGTTTTTTCCTAAGATGTTCACGTCGATTTAAACGACTTGAAAGTATCACTCGTAGTCCTGTCTATGCACTCTTTTCATCATCGTTGAATGGCCTACCAACAATTCGTTCATTACAAGTTTTTAGTAATAATGAGTGTTGTTTGTTCGTTTATAATATTAACCACTTCTATTCAACTAGTAAATGTTCGCGATCATACAAAATCGCCAGCTGCTGCACTCAGTTTAACATATACACTTTATATAGCATTATTGTTCAACTGGGCCGTTCGACAATTGTCCGAAGTTAATATAATGATGATAAGTGGCGAACGTATCGATGAGTATTCACATTTGCCATGTGAAGAGAATAAAGGTGGTCATAAAGCTCGTGTACAAACTTCACCAAAATGGCCAACTCATGGAAAAATCGAATTTAGAAATTATTCATTACGTCATCGACTGAACTTACCCTATGCTATTAGAAATATTAACTTGGACATAGAGTCTGGACAGAAGATTGGAATTATTGGTCGGACTGATTTGTATGAATACTGAAATGATAGATTTTTCTCTAATCTTTCATATGTATACGTGCTGGAAAATCCTCACTCTTCAAAGGCATTCTTCGCTTTGTTAATCAATCATGTGTTGATGGTCAAATTTTTATTGATAGTGTTGACATAAGCCGCATCACACTTAATTATCTTTGATCTTATTTGAGTGTTATTCCTCAACAACCTTTTTTATTTAGTGGAACCCTTCGATATAATCTTGATCCATTCAATAATTATTCCGATGAAGAATGTTGGATAGCACTTGAAGAGGTTCAACGTAAACAATATGTGAGCGATCATGCATCAGGTCTTCTAATGCCTATTGGTGAATCGGGTAAAACGTTGAGTACTGGTCAATGTCAATTTCTATTGAATATTGTATTTTGTTAAACATTTGTTCCTCTTACAAATTTTGTGCTTTGGAAAAAATTGATATGCTTCTTTTAATATTAGACTATGAAAATGAATCAATCTTTTAGAATTAAGATAACATAAACTTGTTACTTTCATTCAAATATACTTTTTTCTATATGATATGCTGTTTAGTGGGTGTGAGTGAAGAGAAGAAAACTTGCATAGACAACATACATATATTCTTAAATCAACATTTCATTAGTTTGATCTTGAAATATTATTTTTCGATTGGAACGAACATTTGCTGAATTGCAATTTTTAAGATTATCACAACAAAAAACTTCAATTTTCAATGCATGTGTCAAAAAAACAAAATTCTATTTTATATTTATTTTTATTCATATATATATATATATAGGCAAGCGATGTTTTCATTGTTCTCGAGTTCATTAATATCAAGCATTGATGAGTAACTTTATATTATGAAATTTACTTTCTAATGTACTTTTTACATTAAAAAATAATACATGGTCTTTAAATATATATGAATTGATCATATTCATCTACTTGTAATAGAGAGAAAATACAAATGTTAAATTTACAAATATTATATGGATCCATGGACTATTCACATGTTAACTGCTTTTAACTTTTGGAATTCAAACAAAGGGTATCGATGTGGATAAAAAGAAGCGTAACAGTCACACTCACCCCTTTTCTAGAATTGAATAATAAAGGGGTTATGTTTCTCCTCTTCATCGCCGCATACCTGAATACAGTGCCAGATGCCTGGAAATTCACTGGCTGAGAAAAGGTTTACCATTTAAATGATCTTCTCTTTGCAATAACTTTGTGAATTAAAGGATCGTGTTGAAAACGTTTCTGTCGTCATGATAAACTGAAAATTATTTGTGAAGTTTCAACGGAAGAGACGCAGATATATTGGCTTACAATTTTGATTATAATTGACATTTTTTTTGTTGGCTCAACTCAAAATGCAAAATGAATAATTTTCATCGAAAATATCAAAAAATTATATACGTCTAAAAAAATATAATCAACATGAAAAATGAATCTGTATATCTGGATTACAGTCAGATATGATATTATTATAGATTAACGTTTATGTTTAGTTGATTATGTTAAATTATTATGGTTTGATGTATTTATTATTATACAATATAAGTTCATCGTTTACCATCAGTTAGTAGTTTTATTTTTTGCTTGAAAATGACTGATTAAGGTCGACAAATTTCCTTTGTACTTTTTTTTATTATGAAGTCTATAAAATGAAATAAATAAATAAAAACAAAATATTATCTATTGTTAATGGATAGTTGACTTTATATCAAGATACAGAAATTCATTTTCATGTTGAGCATCTAGCTTGCTTTATACAATCAACAAAAGAAAAACTCATTTACTCATTCATCAGACAACTCATACTTCATAAAATACTCTGAGAAAAAACTCAGCTATATTTGAAAAAAACGTATGATCATGTTATGTTTCAATAGTCCTAAAAGAAATTTCATTTCTTATTATGATGAACAAACAAAAACCAAAATTCGTCATCACTTTTTATGAATATCAAGAAAAGAAATCATCAAAAGATTTTTCAATATAAAAGAAAACATTGCCAACATGCTTTCTATGATTTTGTTGTTGAGCATCCACGAAAGAGGAAAGCAGATATAAAATGATTTGTTATAAAAACGACCAATAAAACAAACTTGGAATTTCCTTTTTTCTTTCGTAAAAAAGAAAAATGTGACATTTTTTCTCACTAAATATCATATATTCTTTGTTTTCATTTTGAATACTCAACGATTGTCATTTACCATGAACGATATATCCACACAGCCTGATGAAATTCTACAGGGAGACAGTTTTGATGATATTACATGGTCATCTCTGCTTCTACTATCAAAACGAAATCAAATTTTAAAGACATTAAGAGAATCATCGCATTATGATCAAAGTAAGCCAGTTATTAAATGGACCTCTTTTTGTTAGATTAATCTTCTTTTTGTAATGATTTTAGATACATTTAATGAATTATTGAATAATACGCTTAAATTCAAAGAAGAAAATCCATTGGGTAAAATATAATTTTTGTTGTGTTTCTAAGTTGTTTATTTTCATATAGCAAAGATAATGGAATGAGAAATAGAAAATTTATCAAAATTATATGTTTCACAGATCTATAAGATTGATTTCAGTAATTGAAATTAAAATAAAGTGACATTTTCTTTTCCCAAATGAGAATAATTATATCACATTGATTTAATTCCTTTTTAGTTAAATTCAATTTTTATATTTTATTTGAGCTTACGAAAAGTGTATGACTCTGAGTTTTATTTTATTTTGAATTCAATATCTGCTACAATAATATTGTATATTTCCTAGCGGCATGTATCCCGACTGAAAACTTGCCGCCAGAACACCGCCACGTTTACGGCGGTAGTGGTGTGAAGATAACAGTGCTGTGATGAGCATTAAAGATATGACCTTAGTGTTGTTTCACATCGATTGATTTCTTGAGTTTTTCTTTAAAGCTTTCAATCTCTTCATAATATATGTCAAGCCAAAATGATTGAAATAGAACAAACAAGACAGATAGAAAAAAAAGCTCATGTTTCTGTTTTATAAAAAAAAACTACCTGTAATGTCTATTTTAGACTATCGCACGTTATGGATAACAAAGAACAATACATCTCAAACAGCATATGAGTTTCCTCTTGCAGAAGTTGATGGTCATGATAGGTTAAGTTTATATTGGTTTCATCTCTGTGAATCTGATCGTGGGAACGTCATTCGTGTTCGATGTTTACGTAATAATGTAACTGGTCATATTCTTAAATCAAAAGATTTCAACATTGATCGTACCTTATCTAAAATGAAATGTAAAACTCGTAAACAACATTCTTATGAAAACGACCACTATTGTATATTAAGCAGCGAAGCACAATTTAGTCGTTTTTCACGTTTGTATCCATATATCGTACAGTGTATTATTTTAAAAACTGAAAGTAAAAATAAGCACGTTCGTATACTTGTTGAGAAAGAAGACAAAGTTATTTTATCGTATGAAAAATGTGTTTTTGTACCCTATGATAGTACAGTAGGTCATCACAATCTTGTATATTTATACAATAAAATTCATGAAGAAGAAGAAAGTAATCTTAAATACGATAATGTTATAGCGGAAGCTATCTTGCGCAATTTTAATGACGAACAACTTAAGTGTAAGAAAAAAATATGACTTGCCAAAAAATAAAGTATTTATTCTGTTTTCTTTACAAATAGATGAAAGCTATGTTTCTTTCGAAGATACAAGTATCATTGTTCAGCCTACTATACAATCAAATCGATATAGTAAGTAAAATATTTTCTGTTTGATATTTTTATTTTTTGTGAATTCTGTTAGCAGATGAAATTTGGTTTTATGTATACTTCTGCGTTAACGATGCAAATATAGAAGAAGAATTAGGTGTAAAAAATTTCTCAGTGGATTTCTTTTTTTTAAATTTTTATATAAGTTATATATTAAGTAGAATTGCGTAAGAGTTCATTGGCAAGTGACACTTCTCAAAAAATTACCATCATCAACATCAAATGCAATTACAGCTTTGTTAAACGTTTTTATACATTTCAATGTTACGAATAAACAATATTTTATTTTCTTAAGTAAATCGAATTCTCATTAAATTGATTTAGTTCATGATTAATAAAATCTTTGGTATTACTCTTAAATAACGTAAAGATAAAGCAGTTAGAAAGACGTCAGTCAAAACTCGTACAAGTCATAAGTTCGAACAAAAGAGTCAAATACACATTTTCTTGACAACAAAATGTAAAATATTGCGCAGCACGAAATCGTTTTGAATTACGAAATTGACACTTATGTGATGATTTACGTATAGTAGAACCAATTGCATTTTCATTGTTTAAACTTTAACCAAATCTCGTGTTTTTTCTAACTATTCTTTTCTTTATCATTCATAATTTTTTGTGAATTTCTTGTAAGAAATTGTTTTCTTTTATGCATAAGATGTGTGTTTCGCATATGTATTTGGTAGATAGTCGAAATGAACGATCCAATGATCGAATTCTATCAGACACTATAAAGAAACTTATCGGATCGGACAGAATTCAGAACTGTCAATGATTTTTTTTTAATGTCTGAAAGTGTCAAAATCGAGTAAATAGAATTGTGCAGATTTCTGACAGGATTCATTCATATTTTATTTCTTCTTTATATGCACTTTACACACACATTGTTGTTTAATAGAAAATAACAATACTAGTTAAACATTACAAAAACAAAACTTCTTTTCTATAAGAAAAATATTTTTTGATGAAATGTCCTTGTGGATGATTACTTAATGTTTTTACACTTGTTTATAAATTCGTAGGATTAAAATATATCATATGGTTATTTATTAATATTATTATTTTATTCTTCGTTAATCATTTACTTGAAAGATATGAAATCAGTATTATTATTTTAGCCCTTGAAACGAAAAAAAGAGATAAAACTTCTAGTTTTATCGTTTTTCGCATGAAATAATTTTAGTAAAACACATATCCATGAAAAGTCGTCTTTTTAGGAATACTACCTGTTAAACTTCCATTTAATTTCAATTTTATTGTGTTTCTAATCAATACCTTCTTAAAACGAACTTGGAAAGGTACACTTGAAACAACACGAAAATTCGTTCAAAGACCTGTTCCTCATGATGGTCACTGCCTTTTTTCATCTCTTCGCAACGCACTGAGTATTGCCGATAAAATTACCATGAAAGATTTACGTAAACAAGCTGCCGATTATAATCGTCAATCGGGTAAAATTGACGAACAATGTTTATTTTACGAAACCAAGAAAAATCTTGAACAATATTGTGATGAGATTGAAAATACCGATGTATGGGGTGGTGAACCAGAAATTCTAGCTATAGCTGAATTATATGAGACAAGTGTTCGTGTTATAAGGATTGATCCTCAACAATCATGTGTATCTATTTCTGAATTTCCTTCAAATCAAACATCATTTAAAAAATGCTGTTATATTATTCTTAATAATAATCATTATGAATCATTACATCTACGTATTGGAAATAATTCAAATGACGAACATTCAATTTTTGATTCCAATGATGAGGAAGTAAAGAAACTTATATATGATTTTATTTCAAAAGAGTATCCTAGTAAGAAAACTATGAATTCGAAATAAAGAATGAAGCACCGATGGTTTATTTAATTATAGATTATAAAGTGATATCATCCAACAATAAGACAGATAGTAATGAACATTTAGTGCAACCTGTCAGAAATTGTAAACAAATTACATAAATGTAATCATATTTTTTAACTTTTATATATTTTTTTATAGCTATTGATCAACTTATTGCTGCAGCTAATTTAATCGACATGATTTCTACCAGTTTATCAAATAAACGAAAGTTTCAAGGTAAAAAAGACTCAATTTTATTGTTTTGGTGTTTTTTTTATTTAAATATGAAACAGAACATGACAAGCATACATCAATGGAAGTAACTACAAAGAAATTAGCATCATCCATTGTGAATACAAATGAAGGTTTGTTACACTAATCGTTTCTTTTACTAATATTACAATAATAATTTGTTATGAAAATAATATTTGAAATTGTATCTCTAAAATAAAGGATATACGGATTTAAAAAATATATTGAGGCTTTGACGGAGATTATTATAAAAGAATGATTCATCAATAGAACTATTCAAAATTCAGTGAATCAAAATAAAAATTTAGCCTAGGCTGGCTGAATAACATTGCCATCTGACTCTTGAGTCAGATTCTAGAGCTTTGATAC
Source organism: Rotaria sp. Silwood1 (assembly GCA_905250075.1). Taxonomy (NCBI): domain Eukaryota; kingdom Metazoa; phylum Rotifera; class Eurotatoria; order Philodinida; family Philodinidae; genus Rotaria; species Rotaria sp. Silwood1. The sequence continues at coordinate 2,436,734 of CAJNOP010000010.1, read as the reverse complement.
TCTGTCTGAGCACTATTCTATGTGTCCTCAATGATAGAGCTGATGATCTTCGCATCACACCGCTGATTCATTACTTCATGCAAATTATTTATTAATCGACTCGATTCTTTATCGAATTTAATATTCTGTGATTACTTCTAACAATCTGAAAGCGATTAGAAACTGAGACTTAGCGTCTAGTTTCTGTAATCATACAAATTTAGTAAAAATAAAGCACTAATAAAAAAATAAAATAAAAATTTAAAAAGCTACTAAATACTTTTGTTTGGATTGTATATTCATCAAATATTACAATCTTGACTAAGACAAATTTATTAATCACACATTTAAATTTTTAATATTTGAATATGTAAAAATAATTGAACTAAATTACTCTTCAATTTATACTATTTCTGTTTTTTTAGTCGATGTTCCAACGTTAACATATTCTTGTTCAATTCCGACAAGTAAAAGACTATATGTGTTAGGTTACTGGATCATTATTTATTTTTTAAAATATTTATCAAAATATATTATATCTTCCTAGAGAAGAACAATAATTCATCGGGCAATATTAAAGAGCATCCTCAGTCAGATGTTTCTCAAATAAGATTTAAAGTTGAACTTGCAAAACGATTTCGTGCACGTTATTTAACTGATTATGAACCAAAGAATGCATATAAACGTGATGGTAAAACGAAATCTCAACGAAGATGTCCGACTTATTTTGCTGATCGACACGATGAAAACAATAATAACAAAAGGCATTCTCTCACATTATTGGTTTGTTATTCAAATAAAAACAAAACTTATTTATTAGAATATCTATTTTAGATACCGAAAATGCTTTTATTCGGTCAAGATCCAATTGATCTTCATCGTGTCAAAGTAGAAATTTGCATTGTGACACGAACTATCAATAGATGTATTTATATTCATCCATATTATAAATTTTACAAACCTGAAAAAGGTCGAGAATACTCTGTGTCTAATCCAATATTTATACATCTTGGATATGATACAGATTATGAACATCTGACCAATATCAAGGGAAATCTGACAGAAATCAATGGAATACTGAATATGAAGTATATTTTAAAAATATTTTAGATTTCGTTTTCTTTAATACTGAATCTCAGGCTCCATCTAGCTGTCATACAGATTCTAAATAACGAACTAGAAAAAGCAATAGTACAACCTTTTCAATCAATAGATTCGAGTATATGAAAAAACTTGTGAACTTATTTTATTATATAAGACATGTTGTTTTATTAGAAAGAATAGCTGATATAACAATAGACAATAAACTTGATGTATTGAAAGAGAAGTCTCAGCTAAATGATCTTCGTTTGGCCGTAACGTTATGGATAAAAAATGTTGGCGAAGAGGAATACAGTCGACGTGCTGATCTTCAGTATATTAGCGATATCTCCACCAACATAGCAAAGGTAAAGTTTTACTGAAAATCTATGATAAATATATACAAGCAATTTTTCTTTTTTGATTTTCGTTTTTTAGTTCAAGTCAAAAACATAGCCAATACCGATGCATTGATTCTTTCAAAAGCAACATGACTATGATTTTAGTTTGATTTTTTCATTTTTTTCGTAATACTAAATAAACAAGATCTAATGATATTGTTTTTCTTTTGAAAATATTCATATAGATATTATACATTATTTCAGCAGATCGGATAAAAAGAATTTGTCTTGAACACAAAGTTTAATTGTGAATATATATTTGACGATTATTGGCGAAGTTCAATATCGACTGATATATTCTTCGGTAACACCAAACATATTATAATAAAGAATTTCTCAAATGATTTCTAAAAACATCTAGTTCTTCAACAGAAAATATAGATTGACTTTTAAAGATATAATTATTTCAGTACATGGATTATGTATCACATTGTCACAAAGAAGATAATCGAAAAGTAGTTGTGCTGAAAGGAATTTGAGGAATATAGAGATCATCAGTATGAAGATTACTGTATTTCTCTCTATGATCTACATCAGTCTTTTGGCTTTGCTCGTCATTCTGTTCGTTTGCTTTTTGGATGTCTGTAATCTCTCGGAGGATTGATAATGATGTATTCAAATTAGAAATCTTATGTTGAAATAATTCTTAAGAATTTGAACTCTCTGATCATTACTATTTACCCTTGATCTACTTTTTTGAATTGAAATCAATTCAGAGGACTGTTAGAAAAGCATTTTAGTTGAAGAGAGAGAAAGACTTTACGCAGACGATGACATAATTAAATCTGTAGAACACACATGAAAAAGCAAAATCTTTATTACAGCAAAGTATAATTTATGAGCACTTAAGTCATCAAACAAAAAGTATAAACAATAAACTGCCCATGTCATCACGTTCAACTTTAGTGTTTTCAACCTAAATCTTTTTCATTATTCAATTATATGTTTGATTTTTAAATTGAAGATCAATAATTCAATAAATGATGAGAGAATAAACTGAACTATGGTGATCATCAATCAAAGATTTGTAAATAAAATCTAGGAAAAATAATAATTCAATTAGAAGGAAGCTGAACTTAAAGAAGGATAATATAAACTATGTCTTTATTAATTTCTTTCTTAATTGGTTGAAGTTTTGATTAACCTTGTCGTTCGATTTTTCATTGAATTGAGAATCACTTTGGACCAGATGATAAGCATCAAACTTGATTTTAAGAATGGACAAAACAAATCATTTGTTCCTTCATCAAAATTAGCTTTATAGCAAAAATATCGTGTAATCACATAATATCTTAATCATTTCGAGAAATGAATTCGTTGGACTATTTTGAATTCTAAAATAAAAAAACGATTCTGAACAAAACCAAAGATCATTGTGTTACTGAATAAAAACAAAAGAAGTTAACATACATCGAACGATTGCTTATACAAATCAAGCTGAACACACATTTTTCTTACTTTTTTTATTTGAACTATTCTTATAATATTTAATTCTGACTAATGAAAGACTAACAATTATTATGAGGGATGTATTCTACAAAAAAAAATGATGAATATCAAAAGCGGCATATTCCGATGACAATTCTGGTTCAAATTTGTCTACATCAGTAGAACAAGATCAAAATTATTCGTATATATTAGAACGATTACTGTCTTAAATGATGAAAATTATTACATGCAATTTTTTTATGATATTAATTTTCTTTTTGTAATAATTTTAGATAGATTTAATAGACTTGAATAAATTGAAAAAAGAAAACGTATTAGATAAAACAAATGTAAGCTTTTATTTTATCTCTAAGTTTTTAATTTTCATATGGCAAAGATAGTGGAAGAAGCTATAGAAAGACTATCAAAATTATATATATTTTAGAAATATATAACATTAATTTCAGTAATTAATATTAAAACGAAGCAAGATTTTCTTTTTTTGAGATGACAATTATTATTTGTATGACTTGAATACGTTTGTGAATATTATAAAGAGTGCAGTTTTTTATTTTTATACAGTTAAAACTTTTATATTCAAGATATGATCAACGTAAAAAGCATGAATTGATCAAATTATAAATTGGAAAAATAATCAATAACAGTGTTTATAAGTTGTTTGAGATATAGAATAGTGCCACAAAATCCACTGTTGCAGTAATAATACATATTTACAAAAGCTTCAATTGTCATTTGATTCAATACTAATAATAATAACAACGCTAAGTTAGTAAAAACAATCAAACACGAAATTGAAAACTGATGAGCGATTATCAACGATGCAAATAAAGATAGCGTGTCATAAAAAAAAGAATTCTCTTTGAAATGCATAAATCAATAAGACAGATTATTATTCTCGTAACCAGTTATCTTTGACAACAAGTATAATCTACGAAAGATTTTTCATTTTACGTTTTTTGTATTAACTTAATTGGGCTAAAGAACATATTTTAGTTCCACAGTTCTGTCCCAAAGAGGCTACGCCAACAAGCTTCTTCTTTCTGTTTTGATAGTGACTTCAATTCGTTTTGTTCATTATGTATTTATATTGATTATTCGAATAACTATGCTAATCTGCACTATTAAATTGATATTTTTCTCATTACGATTGTTACTTGTCAGCTGAGCCAATCGGGTCTAAAGTTTTCGAATTTGAATCCGGTCGAACCGTATTTTGACACTTTAAATGACACTTTCTAATCGAAATCGGATAGCCACCACAAAAATACGAGATACATGTTTTCGGCTTTTTGAATTCGTTGAGCAGTGCATCTGAGAAATGTGAACGGTAGAGTCCATCGATTCCAAAGTTTCCGGACTCGAATTCGAACCTGTTTAACAGAAAGTTTTCAGACCCATAACTGAATGGGCCCAATACCATTCCAATGAGCTATATCTTTCTGTGTAAGTTCAAATTTTAATTCTTTCTTTTTGATGTTGATAGACATTTGACAAGTTCCCATATGATATACTAAGAATGACAAAAGTATTGCGAATCATATTTTTCATGTAAAATATAGAGTTTATGATTGGAACAATAAATATTATGAAGATGGATATCAATAGTGCAAGAATAGCATTTATATTATTATTAGAAGTTTAAAATGAATATACAAAGTGTTGATATATCACTTGTTTTTTTTCAATATATTTTTGAATAATATTTATGTGTAAATCATCACATGCTTTATTGGCACATCATCTAGTTAAGAATATGACGTGGAAGTATGTGAATGGTCAAGCTATAGTACTGATCATAACACTGTTGAGCTAGTACAGAACATTATCAAACAGAAAATTAAAATAAAGGATCTGGAAACAAAAAAAGATGGACTACAGAATACGGCGGATGAAGCATACAATTACTTATAAACAAGTGTTATTCAACAAACGTATTTAAAAAAAATATACGCAGTTTCAACACTTTATATCTTCATTTCAAAGTTTTAATTATAATGGAAGAGCCTATTCTTGAACTGTTCGTATCTATCTTCAAAGAATTGTTTTATCCATAAATTATATCTTTTATATCAAAAATATGATTCGCAATACTTTTGTTGGTGATAGATAGATTTAGTCTTGAAATACTTACGAATTTGTGTGACAATGACTATATCTTTAGAACAATTAAAAATACGTTTCAATTTTACACTTCGTCTTATATTCATCATGTCTAATAAAATGAATTGATAAAATAGATCAATTAATAACAATTCTTTTAATCCTCGAGATTCAGGAAATCAAAATAACTTCTATTAAGAATAAAAATAAATGGACAATTGTATAACATATAAAATTAAAATAGAGAAAACAGCTAAAATTGTAATTGTGTTATTTCGGTATCTATTGCACAGGTACCATCATCAGACAGATAACCATCAACATAAACTATACATTTATTTATATCAGATCTATACTAATTAATATAATATATGTAAGAGAATATAGCTGCACATTTAAAATATATATATATAAATTAACTCACTGATCATAAAAAGAAAAGAACAATAAATTAACTTAAATAAGACATCCATTTTATTGCTGTATAAGTATTATATTGAGAATAAAAATAAATGGACGTTTTTATTCAAGTTAATTTATTGTTCTTTTCTTTTTATGATCAATGAGTTAATTTATATACATTTTTTTTTAATGTGCTGATACATTCTCTTACATATATTATATTAGTTCGTATAGATCTGATATAAAAAAATGTATAGTTCATGTTGGTGGTTATCTGTCTGATAATGGTATCTGTGTAATAAATACCGAAATATCACAATTACAATTTTAGCTGTTTTCTCTATTTTAATTTTATAACTTCTATTAAAACTTGTGAATCTATTTATTGTTTTATTTTATAGATAAATAGTGAAATGGTTATTTGTAGTTGTGCTGAATCTAAATATTTTTATCATTTGAATCATCTTCTCTTTTGCAATAACTTTCTGGATTAAAGGATCGCGTGAAAAAAAGCTTCAATCGTCATCATAAAGTCAAAACTATTAATGAGCTTTCAGGAAACAATCTACGGATATATTAACTTATAACTTTGATTATAGTGAATTTTTCTTTTAATTCCAGCCCAACTGCAAAATAAATAATCCACATGAAGATCAGTTTCTGTATTTTCGTTACTTTTAGATTAGGATATTATTCTAGATTAATATTTACGTTTAGTTAATGATGTTAAATTATCATCATTTTATGTATTTATTATTATAAAGAAGAAATTCGTCGATTACCATTAGTTAATAGTTTTATTTTTTGCTTGAAAATGACTGATTAAGATCGAAAGAATTCGTATGTATTTTTTTTTATTATAAAGTATATAAAATGAAATAAATAAAAAGAAAACAAAATATTATCTCGTGTCAATGGATATTTGACTTTATATCAAGATACAGATATTCATTTTGATGTTGAGCACCTAGCTTGCTTTCTACAAACAACAAAAAAAAACTCATTTACTCATTCATCAGACAACTCATACTTCACAAAATACTCTGAGAGAAAACTCAGCTATGTTTGAAAAATTGTATCACCATGTAATGTCGCAACAGTCCAAAAAGAAATTTAATTTCTTAATATGATCAGCAAACAAAAACCAAAATTTGTCATTACTCTATATGAATATCATGAAAAGAAATCATCGAAATATTTTTCAATATAAAAAAAAAAAAATATTGCCAAGATGATTTTTTATCATTATGTTAATAAGGAGCAACTGCAAATTTTGGTTTTGGTTTGTTGATCATTATAAAAAAAACAATTAAATAAAAGTTTGTAAAACTTTTTTTTTTTCCTTCAAAAAAAAAAAAAAGAACATGATTTTTTTCTCTCTATGTATATATATGTATGCTGATTTTTTATTTTAAACATATAGCTCTTATCGATTATCATGGATAATACATTCGCAAAAGCTGATGAAGTTCAATTGAAAGAGACTCTTGATGATGTCTCATGTTCATCTTCGTCCACATTATCAGAATTCCATCGAAATTTAGATGCATCCGAAGCAAAATCGCCTTTTGGTCAAGGTAAACTAGTTATTAAATGGTATTCTTTGGTTGGATTAATCTTCTGTTCTTATTGATTTTAGATGGATTTAATGACCTGTTTAATGATTCGGATGAAATCAAAGAAAAAAACTCATCAGGTAAAATAAATATAACGTTTGTTGCCTTTCTAAGTTTTTTGTTTTCATATGATAAAGACGATGAAATGGAAAATAGAAAATTTATCGAAATAAAATATTTAACATGTCTATAAGATTGATATCAGTGATTGAAATTAAAATAAAACGACATTCTTCTCTTCTCTTCCAAATGAGAATAATTATATCATATTGATTTATTTCTATATTAGTTAAATTCAATTTTTATATTTTATATGAACTGATGACTGAATTTTTCTTTGATCACGAGCGTTTCATGAAATTCGATATCTGCTATAATGATATTGTATATTCACTAGACATATCCATCGCAACTGAAAACTTGTTGTTCAGATATCATCGTCATCATGGTGGCAACGATATGATAGGCATCAATGATATTTCTCAAAGTTTTACTTGAATATTTTCTTATGTCAATTAGTTCCTTGAAAAAAACCTTTTTTCATGCATTTTTCAATCTCTTCGAAATAGAAATTGAGCAAAATGATTGAAATAGAAAAACCATGACAGTTAAAATAGAAAGCTCATGTTTATGTTTTATAAAAAGAAATTCTCTTTAATGTCTATTTTAGAGTATCAAAACTTATTGACACCAGAGCAAAATACAACTGAAACATCAATCGAGCTTCGTCTTGCAGAAGTTGATAGTGATGATGGATTGAGTTTTTTTTTGTCTCTTCTCTGTGGGTTTGACCGTGAGGATGTCGTTCCTGCTCGAACTTTACGTAACAACGTGGCTAATCATATTCTTGAATCACGGTATATCAAGATTGATAATATCTTATGTGAAATAAACCGTGAAACTCTTGAAACATATTCTGATAAAGTCAAACAAGGTACTATATTAGGTGTTCCAACAGTACTTCATGCTTTGGCATCTTTATATCCAAAGTACTTATTTTGTACCATTTCAAAAACTAGTCGTACAGATGGACGCATCTCTATAAATGTTGCTACATATGTCAAAGATATTTCATCGTATAAAAAATGTGTTTTTATATTCTACGATGGTATGATTGATCATTATAACGCTGTATTTTTATATAACAAAACGAATGAAGAAGAAGAAAAAAGCAATTTTAAATATGATAATAATACAATGAAAATTCTTCTTACAAAATTTATTAAAGAAAAGCTTAAATGTACGAAAAACAATTAGCTTGCCAAAAATAAAAAAAATTTCTGTTTTCTTTACATATAGATGACAACTATGTTAATTCCGAAGATACTCAGGTAAATGTTGAAGCTGATATAACAGTAAACGGATTCAGTAAGTAAAATAATTTGTGTTCGATATTTTTATCTTTTGTGAATTTCAGTGGAACATGATTATATATATGATTCAATTGCTCATCGTGATGTTGCTGATACAGAAAAATCACTAGGTACAGAAAAATCTTTTCAGTTGATTTCATTTGTTAATTCTTATGCAATTTATATATTAAGTAGGGAAGTACGCAAATTCGTGGATGAGTAATGCTACAAGAACACTTCCATCATCAATATCGAATATAAATCCAGGTTTGTTCAACACTGTCATACATTTCAATACTTCTCATAAACGCATTGTTTTCCTAGCTAAATCGAATTCTTCTTAACTTGATTTAACTCTTAATTCATAAGACTGTTTCCTGCTACTCGTAAAGGGCGTACAGATAAAGCAGGAAAAAATCTCTCGACCAACCTTCGGACAAGTTCGAACAACAGAGTAAAAATATATGCTTAAGCGACACAAAAAGTAGTAGATTGTGTAGAACAGCATCGTCCTCAACTATGAGGTTGACTGTAATGCAGAAAATAGGCATAGAAGAACCAATCACCTTCTTATTATCTAATCTTCAACCGAATTTAGTGTTTTTTAAGCTTTTCTTTGGTTTGCCATACATTTTTATTTTTGACCTTCCTACAGCAAATCTTATTCTTTCGATATCATGTTCATTATCATACGGGAGATTTTTAAATAAAAAATATAAATTTTGAAATGAATTGTATTGTTGCTTTTTATTCATAAAATTTGTATTTTGGATATTTATCTGATAGACTATCGGAACAAAGAATCTGAGAAACGAATTTCATCAGATCAGTGGCGTAGCCAGAAATTTTCGAGTCATGGGTAATTCATCAGCCGAACTATTTTGAGTTACGGGCAGCTCAGGGCAACCGTTATGATTTCAAAAATAACTATGGGCAATAATTGTTCAAGCACTGCAGAGCTCAATAAATCCATGGGTAATAACTTTTGGACCTATGGGCAATTGCCCAATGGCCCTACCCCTGGCTACGCCACTGCATCAGATATTATAGAGAAATTTACAGAATCGAGCATAATTCGAGACTATCAGCAATTATCTCTATAATGAATTTCAACAGTATGAAAGAATCAAAATCGAGTAAAAAGAATTGTGTAGAATACAGACAGGATGCATTCGTATTTTATTTCCTCTTTTTATAAAGTTTATAGTAGCCATTGTTTGACTAATAATACTAGTATTAGTTGAACAGAAAAAACTTCCTGTCTAAGAAAAATACTTTTCAGGAGACGTCTTTGTAGATGATCACTTACTTTTTTATAGCAGTAAATATATACATAGGATTAAAATATACCATATAAGGGTTAATTAATTTGATCCTTTTATTCTTCGTTAGATACTCAACTGAAAGATATCAAATGAATATTATCATTTAAGCACTTAAAACAAACAAGAGATAATAGTCTTACGAGGGAACATTCCCAGCTGTCACATCGCTTTTGAGTCGAGCGTATGGACATTATGTAGGCCCTAATTGTGCCGATATTGATGACACGGCTCGATGATTCTCCTTTCTTCTCTGTCTGTTCTCTTTCCGTTGTTCTAATATATCACTCTCCTGTCTGTGCTGATATTGATGACACGGTTCGATGATTCTCCTTTCTTCTCTGTCTGTTCTCTTGCCGTTGTTCTAATATATCTCTCTCCTGTCTCTCTTCTATCTCTCTCCTATAAATATGCGTATTATGTATGAAGTTGTTACACTCTGGATATGTAAAATAGCTGAATAAACATCATTGCCGAGAATGGCGAAAAGCTATTCAATCCAGTTTGTCGTTACACTAATGACCTATGAATGTCCTGAAAAATGTTCGTGCTGCTAGCTTCTTATTGCTGAGATATAGCATTTTTACTGTGTGTTTAAGGAAAAAGCCGTGATCCCCCTCAGAAACATCAGGAAAAGTGACTTTTGAGTTTCCACCTGAAACTTTGCATGTAGACAAGTCTCAATGAGAATCGTTTATTGTGAAGGTTTCAGATTTTTTTGGTTGCTCCTAGTCTGAGATAAGAACATCGGATCTGCTGGTGTATATGAACAATTTTACGATAGCTATATCTTAGGATATGAACAGCGAAAAGAGCTGAAACTTTCACAATAAAGTATTCTCATTGAGGCCTATATCTATGCAAAGTTTCAAGACGAAATTCGAAATTCAGTTTTCCGATGTTCCTGAGGGGTACCACGGCTTTTTTTTTCTTAAACATACAGTAAAAACGCTGTATCTCGGCAATAATAAGCTAGCAGCACGAACTTTTTCAGAGAATTCATAGATCGTGAGGGTCTACATAATGCGCATACGTTCAGCTTAAAAGCGATGTGACAGTTGAGAATGCTCCCTCGTTAGTTTTGTTGTGTATCACATGAAATGATATCAACAGAACAAAGCTCTAACAATGATCACTCTTTCAGGAAAAATATGCAACAAGTTTCAATTTAATTTTAATTGTGTTTCTATAATAGACAATCTCATATCAATACAAGCGTCGACAGGTGCACGTGAAATAATACAAAAATTTGTTCGAAAAGATGCTTTTGGTGGCGGTGATTGCCTTTTTTCATCTCTTTGCAACGTATTGGGTATTGCCGATAAAATTACCATTAAAGATTTACGTAAGCAAGTTGCTGATTTTAATCGTCAACCGGGTAAAATTGATGAAGATTGGTTATTAAATACAACCTGGAAAACTGTTGACCAATATTGTGATGAGATGGAAAACACCACTGCATGGGGTGGTGAACCAGAAATTCGAGCTATAGCTGAATTATATAAAATAATTATTCGGGTTTTAAATGTTAATTCTGAAAAATGCTATGTATCAGTTTCCGAATTTCCTACAAATCAAACATCATTTGACCGATGTTGTTATATTATTCTTAATAATGATCATTATGAGTCATTACATCTACGTACTGACAATAATTTAAATGACGAACGTTCAATTTTTGATTCCAACGATGAGGAGATAAAGAAACGTATACGTGACTTTATTGCAAAAGAGTATTGTAGTAAGAAAAATCTGAATTTGAAAGAAAGAAGAAAGCAATTATTCCTTATTTAATTACAGATTATGAATTGATACCTTGCAATAGTAAGACAGATACTGACAAACTTGTAATAGAGCTTTATGAAAAATGTAAGCCAATGACATAAGTGTAATCTTGTTTTTAGTTTTTATCTATTTGTTATAGCTTTCGAACAGTTTGTTGAACCAACCAACTTAATAACCATGACTGGTACCAAAAATTTATCAAAGAAACGAAAACGAGGAGGTAAGGCAGAGTTTATTTTGTTATTTGGATGCTTTTTTTATTGAAATATAATTTAGAAAATGACGACGATTTATCTATGGGCGAAACTACAAATATATTGGCTTCATCAATTTTGAAGAAACATAGTGGTTTGTTATACTGTTCCTTTATTTTAGTAGCATTTCGATAATTATTCTTTATGAAAATAGGATTTGAGATAGTATTGCTACATTATAAAATAATTAGTCTTGAAAATACACGAATTTTTTTGACGTATATTTAGGCGTTGAGGAAGATTGTTATAAAAAAGACTCATCGATAGAAGTATTTAACATAAAGTGAGTCATATCATTCATGGAACTACAAACTTTAAAAGTATGTACAGAAATTTTTTTGATTGTATTTTCATTGAGTGCTATAATCTTGACTAAAACAATTTCTAGTAATCGTACACTTAAGGCTTTTATATTCGAGCATGTTTAAACGATTAAGTTAAATTTCTCCTAAATTTGTTCAATTGTTCTTTCTATAGTCAATAGTCAATCATTAACACATTCCCGTCATATTCCTTCAAGTGATATTACATACGAATTAGGTAAAGTGATCATTATTTATTTTCAAAATATTTAACAACATATACAATATCTTCTTAGATCAGAACAATAGTTCACCGGACAGCATTGAACAGGTTCTTCAAACAGATTTTTCTCGTTATTTTGGTTGTAAGTCTAACTTTGGAAAATATCTTTTTATCAAATGTTATGAACAATTTTAGGTTCTTCTGGACAACAAATGGAACTACAACAAGTAGAAGATTCTTCTACTGCAAATATTTCACCAGTAGATACAACGATTTCTTATAAACTACAAAATCAACAAAAAATAAGACTTGAAATTGAACCTGTAAAAAAATTTAAATTTCGTTATGAAAGTGATATTGTACCACAGAAAGAATATAATCATAATGGTGCAAGAGCCAAACGAGGACGTCCAACTTATTTTGCTAATCGGAACGATAAGAACAAAAAGAATGCAAGGCATAGTCTCACATTATTGGTTTGTTACTTAATTTTAAAAAAGAATTTGTAACAATATCTATTGTAGATTCCAACGACGCTTGTATTCGGTAAAAATCCTGTTGCTCTCGATCGTATTAAAGTAGAAATTTGCATAGTAACAGATACTATCAATAAATGTATATATATTAATCCATATTATAAATTTTACAAACCTGAAGACGATGAAAAATACCCTTTATCAAATCTAATATTTATATATCTTAAATACGATGAGGATCGTAAAACGTGGACGGATCCCGATGGAAATCTGATAGAAATCAAAGAGGGAATAATACACATGAAGTATGTTTTAAAAATATTTTATATTTCTTCTTCTATAATACTGAATTTTAGGCTCTATCTGGCTGTCATAAAGGTTAAAGGCGGCGAACTAGTTAGTCTAGGAAAGCCAATACAACTTTTCGAATCATTAGAATCAAGTATGTGAAGAAAATTTTTAACTCATGTTATTCTTCAAATATGCTGTTTTATTAGAGGGAATACCTGATACAACAATATACAAAAAACTCGATATAATGATAGATAAGTTTCATTTACAGGATCTTCGTTTTGCTTTTACGCTGTGGATAAAAGAAGATGGCGAAGAAGAATACAGACGACGTGTTGATCTTCAGTATATTAGCAAAAAATCAACTGGACAAAAAAGAGAAAAGGTCTACTGACAGTCAACGACAAATATATATAATCAGTTTCTTTTGTTTTCTCGTTTTAGGCCAAAGTCAAACAAAAAGACACACCAGAACAATAATTCTTTTCAAAGCAATTAAATATGCTTTTAGTTTGTTTTATTTCCAGTTTCTCCGAGTGATCAATGAACAAAATATAATGATATTATTTTTTTTTTCGAAAATATTCGAATAAATATTATACATTATTTCAGCTGATTGGTTGAAAAAGATTTTTCTTCAAGACAACAATTAAATCTTAATGTACTTGAGACGGTTATTGATAAAGTACAATGTCGATTCATATATTCTTTTATAATACGAAGTATACTTGGGAAAGAATTTCGACAAAGAGTTTCTAAAAGCCCCATTTCTTCAACAGAAAAATTAAAGTGAATTTTAAGAATGTAACTGTTCCGAGAAGTTAGTTATATACCTCATCGCCACAACGAATATTATCGAAAAGAAGCTTTGTTGAAATGAATTTGACCACTTAGAGATCGTCAGTATGAAGATCGGTGCGTTTCTTTCTGTGATCTATATCAGTGTTCTTGCTTTCTTAGCCATTCTTTTCATTCACTTTTTAGGTAAATATTTGATAAAGAGAGAGAGAGTACTCAAGTATGATTTGTCCACTATGAATTGCAACTTAGTGTTGTCTACTTGCTCACTTATTTAATTAATGATAACAAGATAAAGATGAGCGACTTCTATTATGGTGTTACAAATTAGCAAAGTGCTTTTTGTACAAAGTACAATTAAGATGCTAGGTTTTTTCCAGTAAAGAACAAAACACGATACTTTTTCAAAATTGTGATTACCTTAGATAGTTTGATTTTTCTTGAGACACATAATGTTCAGAACATTGAAAATATCGTTTGAAGTACTATAAAAACATAGAACTTTCATTTGATTGGTCCATAAGTTCTTTATGATAAAGTAATCCTACCTATTAACAACTTTCTTTGATTTCCTTGACCCATATCTATCGACCATCTGCAATTGGCTCTAATCGATAAATTAAATTTATTGTCTATCGATGTACGCTTCTCGTTTTCCTCGAAAACACTTTTTTTTATGAAGAAACTGCCGAGACATTGTGTCCAATCCAAACATATTTCATCAATAGGGGTATCGCTATTGCAAACGAAAAATAACATGGCTGCTTAGATACAATAATGAATCATTCAGGGTTGTCAAGTATTGCGAAATGGTATGTAAAAGATCGAAATTTTACAATTTACTCAATTATTTTCTAAATTTTTCGAATTATTTCCGAGTTGTTATATTTTACTAAATTCAAGCTTCTATGAGTTTGATTATCATTTCAAAATTAACTCTTTTCACTAATTACTGCATGATCGTTATGATATTTTAATTGCTATATAGTACGGAGTTTTCTTGAATCTAAAGTATTTACAAACGAAATTGAATAGACTATATTATTAAAACTAGTTGAAAGAAAACATTTTCATCGATGTAAACTAAATTTCAGATATCAGAAGGAACTATTTAGAAAAATGATGAGCAAATACCAACAATGCAAACAAAAATGGAGTATCCATAAAAGAA
The DNA here is from genome assembly GCA_905250075.1 of Rotaria sp. Silwood1. Classification (NCBI taxonomy): domain Eukaryota; kingdom Metazoa; phylum Rotifera; class Eurotatoria; order Philodinida; family Philodinidae; genus Rotaria; species Rotaria sp. Silwood1. Next base: position 2,421,733 of record CAJNOP010000010.1, on the reverse strand, counting down.
AGAAACCAGTTCGAAATGCAGAAATCAATAAGACAGATTTTTTACTTTAATGATCGATTATTTTTGACAACAACTATAGTCTACGAAAGTTTTTTCACTTTACTTATCTTTTGTTAACTTAATTATGCTAAAGAACCAGTGCGAGCTTCGCCGTTCAGCTCCAAAGAGACTATACTAACAAGCTTTTGTTCTGTTTTGGTAATTACTTTTATTGATTTTGTTTAATATATATACATGTTGATTATTCGAGTATGTTAATTTATACTACTAAATCAATAGTTCTCATATCACAGTTGTTTAATAAAATCAATTGATAAAACAAAATCTTTTAATCATCAAGATCTAGAAAATCAAAATAACTTCTATGAAATCTTGCGAATCTATTTATTGTTTTATTTTATACATAAATAATAAAGTCAATGTTTGTAGTATCGATGAATTTAGTTCATGATATTACATTATGATCATTTTATGTATTTATTATTATAAAGAAGAAGTTTGTCGATTGCCATCAGTTAATTATTTCAATATTTGGTTGAAAATGATAGAATAAGATCGAAAAATTTCCTTTTTTTTTTACTATGAAATACATACAATGCAATAAAGGAAAAAATTGCACATTTTTGCTTGGTAATTAATATTTGATATTATCTCAAGATATAGCAATTTATTTACTCATTTGTCGAACAACTCTTACTTCACAAAATTCTAGGAGAAAAGAAATTAGCTGTGTAGTAAAAAACAAGTGTGATTATGTGGTTTCTAAACAACTCTTCAAGGGCTTTTATTTCCCATTATGATGAGAAAGCAAAAAAAATCGTCATAACTGTATATTTATATAAAGAAAAGAAATTGTTGCAATATTTTTAGACATAAAACTCAGTGACTAACGTGATTCTCTGTAACTTCGACATTGAGTGAAAAAAAAAGAGGTCATTGGTAGACATCATGAGATTGGTTATGAAAAAAGATCAATGAAGCGAACTTGGTTTTTGCTTTCCTTAAAAAAACATCGACTTGGTTTTTTACTGGGTATAAATACACATGTAGTTTCATTATAAACTTTCCATAATTGGCACATATAATGGACTATACATCCAAAGAAGCTGATGAATTTCCAAAGAGAAATGCTGCAGATGATATTTCACAGTTATATTTGTCTACTACAGTAGCAGAAAATCGATGTACAAAAAATATATCGAATGAATTATTGCCTGATTGTCAAGGTGAAAGCATTATTGAATACAATTCTTTTGTTAGATTAATTTTGTTTTGTTCAATAATTTTAGATCCATACGATCAAATACTGAATGATTTAGTTAATATAACAAAGGACGACAAGTTAGGTAAAATAAATATATAAATTGTTGTTGTCTGTCTAATTTTTTAATATTCACAATGGAAAGATGATGACATGAAACATAGCAAATTTATCAAAATTATAAATTTAAGAAATCTATAAGATTATTATTAGTAATTGAAACTAAAAATCAGTGATATTTTCTTCTTCTCAATGATAATAATTCCATCATGTTGACTTAATTCTACATTAGTTAAATTCAATTTTTATATTTTATAAGATTATATGAAAGTGTATTGCTCAACGTTTTTCTCTGCTCAGAAATTTTCCGTCGAATTCAATATCTGCTGCAGCAATATCGTATATTTACCAGATACAGTTTTTGCAGCTGAAAAATTACCGTCAGAACATCGTCACTTTCACGGCGGCAGCGATACGAAAATAGCAGCGCTATAATAGGTGTTTTAGATTTTCCCCGTTGAGTGTTGTTTCACATCGATTGATTTTTCAAAAATTATTTCTTTTAAGTTCTCAATTTCTTCATAATCGACACCAAGTAGATGATCGAAATAGAAAATCGATGTTTTAGTTTTATGAAAAAAAAACTATATGCAATGTATATTTTAGTGAAACAAAAGTCATGGATAACAAAAAACAATACATCTGAAATTCCATATGAGTTTCGTCTTGGTGAGGTCGATCATCATGAAGCGTTAAGTTTATATTTGTCTCTTCTGTGTGGACCTGACTGTGTAGACTTTATTTCTGCTCGACATTTACGTAACAATGTAGCTAGTTGTATTCTTCAATCAAAAGATATCAATATTGATTGTGCATTATCTCAAGTCAAATGTAAAACTCGTGAAGAATATTGTAATGATATCAAACAAGGTGCCATATTAAATGGTCTAGCAGAACTTAATGCTTTGGCATCTTTGTATCCAAAGTACTTATTTTGTGTTATTTCAAAAACTACAAATGACAATGGGGATATCTTTATAAATGTTGCTACATATGTCAAAGATATTTCATCGTATAAGAAATGTATTTTTATATTCCATGATGGTATAGTTGGTCATTATAGTCCTCTATATTTATATAACAAAATGATTGAAGAAGGAGAAAAAAGCAATTTTAAATATGATAATAATACAATGAAAATTCTCCTTTTCAAATTTATTAAAGAAAAAATTAAATGTAAGGAAAAAAACTTCATTTGCCAAAACCAAAAGAATTTTACTGCTTTCTTTACATAAAGATGAGGGCTATGTTGATTTTGAAGATATAAGTATAATCGATCAATCTGCTGTAACATCGAACGAATATAGTAATTAAAATATTTTGTGTTTAATATTTTTATTTTTTGTGAAATTTATTTGAAGATGATAATATATCTAATTCAATTGCTCACAATGATGTTATGGATACAGAACAAGTATTAGGTACCGAAAAAAAAATTCTCAAATTAATTTCTTTTTTTTTAAACTGTATGCAATTTATATATTAAATAGAAAATGACGAGAACCCGTCTATGAGTAATACTACCAAGATATGTCCATCATCAATATCGAATACAAATGCAGGTTTGTTAAGCACTATCATGCATTTCAATATTCCTTATAAACAAAATTTTATTTTCCTAACGAAATTGAATACTTCCTAAATCGATTTGGTTTTTAGCCTGTCAAACTTCTTGGCTCTGAGACGCTAGAGAGAAACTTATTGGGATAGACAGAATTCGGAACTGTCTATTATTTTCTTTGTGCCTGAAAGCATCGATATTGATTAACAACAATAATGTAGAATTTAGTAGTATTTTCACCTCTTTTTATACACTTTAACCGAAGTGCAGATGAATAGAAAATAACCATATACTTAAAGAAGTAAAAATTTCTTCTCTACAAAAATGTTTTTAACTTAAAAGTTCAAGAGAAAGAGCAACAGATCATAAGACGTATTTTTTAACCAGACATTCTTATGGATGGTCTTGTATTATTTTACATAGGAATAAAAAATATATCATGTAATTATTAATTAATTTTATTAATTTCTTGTTCGTCAATTATTCATCTAATCGATAAAAAATAAATATTATTATTTAAAGCCCTAAAACAAATGAGAGATAATAGTCTTAGTTCTCTTGTTTTTCACATGAAATCATATCAGTAGAGTAAATCTTCAACGAATACCATGCGTTTATGCAAGATACATAACAAGTTTCAAGTTAATCTTAATTTTATTTATATAATAGGCAATCTCTCATCAACAGTAACGTTGATGAGTACATCAGAAACAACACAAGAGTTTTTTCGAAAACCTGTTCCTGCTGATGGTAATTGTCTATTTTCATCTCTTAGCAATGTACTAGATTGTTCCAAGAAGATTACCATTGAAGATTTACGTAACAAAGCTGCCGAAGTTATTAGTCAATCGCATAAGATTGACGAACAATGTTTATTGTATGAAACTGGAAAGTCTCGCGATCAATATTGTACTGCAATTAGAGATACCAACGCATGGGGTGGTCATCCGGAAATTGAAGCCATAGCTGAATCTTATGAAACAATAATTCGTGTTGTAGACGTTCATTCTCAACCACCACGTGTATCTATTAGTGAATTTCCTTCAAAGAAAACGTCATTTGACAGATGTTGTTATATTATTCGTCAAAATAAACATTATGAATCATTACATTTACGTAATGGAAATAATTCAAATGGCGAACGTGTTATTTTTAATTCTAATGATAAGAAAATAAAAGAACTTATATGTGATTTTATTGAAAAAGAGTTTCCTAGTAAGATAACTATGAATTTTATCGAAGAAATAAAGCAATTATTTTTTATTTAATTATAGAGTATAAATTGGAATCATGCGACAATAAAATAAATGGTGATGAACTTTCAGTACAACCAGTCGAACAATGTTAATAAATGATCTGAATGTAATCTTGTTTCTAATATTTATGTATTTGTTTTAGCTTTCGACAAACTTCCTGAATCAGTCAATTTAATTAGAGCGTATGATACAAAAAAATTAACAAAGAAACGAAAGTTACCAAGTAAAAACGATTTCATTTAATTGGTTTGATATCTTTCTTTTATATGAAATAGAAGATGACGGCAATTCGTCCATAGCAAAAACTACAAAGAAATTGTCATCATCAAGTTTGAGCACAAATGAAGGTTGGTTACACTTATCGTATATTCTACTAACATTTCGACAATAGTTCATTAGGAGAATAAAATTTGAGATTGTATAATATAAAAACAAATTCATCCATTGAAATATTCATAGAAACAGACAGTTATATCAATCGTTGAAATAAAAATTTAAGAAACATTTTTAAAAAAATTTATTTCATTTTCATTCAATGATATAGACTTGACTAGAAGAATAAATTACAGATTCAAATATTTTCTTTTTCAACATATTAAAACGGTTAAATACAATTACTCTTAAATTTATTTGGCTTTCTTTTTTATAGTCAATATTCAATCGTCGACAGAGTCTTGTCTAATTCCGCTAAGTGATAGCATACATGTATTAGGTAAGTTGATCATTATTTACTTTGAAAATAGTTCACAAGATATATTAAATCTTCTTAGATGCAAATAATAATTTGCTATACAACATTAAAGAACTTTTTCAAACAGATTTTCCTCAAATACAATTTAAAATTCATCCTGCAAAACACTTTCGTACTCGTACTCTAAGTGATTATGAACCAAAGAATGAATATAAACGTGATGGTAAAACGAAATCTCAACGAAGATGTCCGACTTATTTTGCTGATCGACACGATGAGAACGATAATAACAAAAGGCATTCTCTCACATTATTGGTTTGTTATTCAAATAAAAACAAAACTTATTTATTAGAATATCTATTTTAGATACCGAAAATGCTTGTATTCGGTCAAGATCCAATTGATCTTCATCGTGTCAAAGTAGAAATTTGCATTGTGACACGAACTATCAATAGATGTATTTATATTCATCCATATTATAAATTTTACAAACCTGAAAAAGGTCGAGAATACTCTGTGTCTAATCCAATATTTATACATCTTGGATATGATACGGATTATGAAAACCTGACCAATATCAACGGAAATCTGACAGAAATCAATGGAATACTGAATATGGAGTATGTTTTAAAAATAATTCATATTTCTTTTTCTCTTACACTAAATTTTAGTCTCTATCTGGCGGTCATACATATTCTTAACAACGATCTAGAAAAACTAGGAAAGCCATTACAACCTTTCGAATCATTAGAATCGAGTATGTGAAGGAAAGTTTTAACTCATTTTTTTTCTAAGTTGTTTTATTAGACGGCATAGCTGATACAACAATATACAATAAATCAGATGTTATGAAAAAGAAGTTTCATTTATATGATCTTCGTTTTGCTATCACGTTATGGATAAAACAAGATGACAACGAAGAATACAAACGGCTTGTTCATCTTCAGTATATTAGTGAGATCTCAACTGGGCAACCGCAACTTTGTCTTACGGAAAATCAACAATAAACATATATATATATATAAACAGATTTTTGTTTGTGTTCTGTTTTAATTCAAAGCAAAAAAGAAAATAGATATACCGGTTCAGTTATTCTTTTATAATCAATATGAATGCAATATTATTTTTTTGTGCTTTTTATTTTGTTCATAGTAATAAGTAAACATCATTGTAACACGAAACATGCTAGGAACAAGAATTTTGTCAACGGATTTCTGAAAAGAATCGGATTCGTTAACAATAACCTTGAAGTGATTTTTATGGAAATGATTGTTACATGAATAATACTATGTATCTCATTGCCATAATGAGCATTATAGAGAAGAAGATTCATCGGAATAAATATCATCAATATGAAAATCGCCATTTTTCTTTCGCTGACCTATATCAGTGTTTTTGCTTTGGTGGTGATTCTTTTCGTTTGTTTTTTTTATGAACACCTGACAGACAGAGTACTCAATTATGATATGTACATTATACATTACAAGCTAGTCTTGCCTGGCTAACTTATTTAACTAATCATAAAAAGACAAACATGATCAACTTCTAAATTATAATGTTACAAAGAAGCAAAGTGCTTTTTTTCATATCATATAAAGCATAGACTAGTATTTGATTGACTCATACCTTCTATACGAAGTGATTCTATTAACTTTGATTCACTTTTGGTGACCATCTATGATTAACACTAATCGATAGAGAAAATCATTGTCTATCGATGTACACTTCTCGTTTTCCTCACAAAAACTAGTCTGTATGTGGAATTCATCGAAATATTGCGACCAACCCAAGCACATGTCATCAGTAGTGGCATCGTCATGGTAAACCGCATATAAAATGGATGCTTACACACAACAATGCATCGCTCAGAGTTGTCAAGTATTGCGAAGTGGCACATAAAAGATCGAAATTTTACAACTTACTCGAACAAATTCTAGGTTTCTAAATATTTCCAAGTTGTTATAGTTTACTACATTCAAGCTTTTACAAGTTTGATTATCACTTCAAAATCAACTCTTTTCACCAATTACTGCATCTTCATTATGCTACTGTAATCATAATATACTAGAGAGCTTAGAAACTATTAACAGTACATATTCGCTTGAATTTAAGGCATTTTCAAACTGAATTGAACAGACTGTATTACTAAAAGAAGTTTGAATAAACAATTTCCCCCAGATAAAGTAAGTTATGAGATAAAGAAGGAATTTTTTCTCATCATAATAGTAAAATGTTAAACTCAATGAGACTCAACCATGAATAATGAGCTCGAGGATCTTAATACGACTATAAGTGAGATTGAAGTAGCAAAGCAACTACATTATTAATAATTTTCACTAAAAGTGCTAATAAAGCAAAATATAGCTGAATAAAAAAATGGACCAAATATGTATTCAAACGTTAAATAACTAAGTTCCGAATTTTCTTTATCGAAATTGAGATTTATAACTTGGCGATCTGTTAATTTTGTTCAAGAGATGGTATGTTTAAAACAATATGATTTGAAACAAGAAAGAAAAGAAATCAATTGTTGCTCAACAAAACAGATGATGAAAAGATGAATTTAAAGTCGATTAAATCATAAATTTTCAAGATTTGTTTATTCTAACATTTGAATATTCTTACATTTTCAATTATTTATATGTTTGTAATCTCGCCGAGAATCAATACTTATATGTATTCAGATTAGAAATTGTTTGTTGAAATAATTCTTAAGACATGAACTCTCTAATCATTTATATTTATCTTCAATGTACTTTTTTTGAGCTGAAACCAATTCAAGGAGCTATTCGAGAATGACTTAAGTTGAAGAAGAAAGAAAATGATTAACGCAGACGATGACATGACTAAATTTGTACAAAGTACATGAAAAAACGAAGTCTTTATCATAGCATAGTGTCATTTATGAGCGCTTAAGTTATCAAATAAAGAGTACAAGCATAAGAAAAAACAACAATTCAATTTAATAAAGCTGAACATGGAGAAGAACGTAGACTAAGTTGGTATTGATTTCACTCTAGATTGGTAAAGACTTTAACTAGTCGAGTCATTTGATTCTCCATTGAACCAAGAATCACTTTGGACTAGATGATACGCATCTAGCCTGATTTTTAGAATAAACAAAACAAATCATTTTCTCATTCGTCAAACAATTCATACTTCAAAGATTACTATGAGTAAAAAAAAAAGTTTTCTAATGAGGAGGCTCCTGATCATATGATGTTTAAACAGTTCTTAAAGGAATTTCGTTTCTTGTTATGTATGATGACGAATGAGAAAAAGTAGCCGTTCGTCATTAATCTATACGAATTTTGAGAAATGAATTTGTCGAAATATTTTTCAATATACAAAACCGATTCTAAGCATGATCTTGTGGCACTTTGCTATTGAGTGTAAATGATAGAGGTTACCAGAGATCAAACAATTGGTTCTGTAAATCACCAATCGTATTGAAAGTAAAGTTGACTTTTTTCTTGTTGAAAAAAATCAGCTTTCTTTTCTCTTTCTATAAATTTCCGTGCTGTTTGATTGTTAACATTCAATTGTTGTCAAATATCATGGAAGATATATTCACAGAAGATGACGAGTTTCTAAACGGAGATAATCTTGATGATTTGTCACAATTAGATTTGTCTCCAACAATAGAAGAAAGTCAATTTGTTAAACATTTATTAAATGGACTATCACTTGAAAATCAAGGTGAAAAAATTATTAAATACAATTCTTCTGTTAGATGAGTTTTGTTTTTGCAATAATTTTAGTTGCATACGATCAAGCATTGAATGAATTACTTCAAATAAAAAACAACCACCAATTAGGTAAAATAAAACTACGAATTTTGTTGTTTTTCGAAGTTTTTCATTTTCACATAGCAAAGATGATATGAAAAGAAATAGAAATTTTACTAAAATTCAATATTCTAGAAATTCATAAGATTGATTTCAGTGACTGAAATTAAAATGGAGTTACTTTTCTTGTTCGAAATGAAAATAATTGTATCACATTGATTTAATTTTATGCGAGTTAAATTCAATTTTTAAATTTTATATAGGTTATTGAGAGTGCAATACCATAAGTTTTTCTCGAATAAAAAGATTTTCATTAAATTCAACATCTACTATATCATAATTGTATGTTTATCAGATACATTCATTGCGGCTGAAAACTTGTCGTCAGAACACCACCATCATCATAATGACAGCACTATAATGTGCATCGAAGTTTTTACTTTAGTGTTGTTCAGCGTCGATTGACTTCTGAAAAAGTTTTTATTTGAAGTTCTTAGTCTTTTTATAATAGACACCAAAAAGATGATCGGCATAGAGCAAACAAAATCGTTAGAATAGAAAGTTCATGTTTCTGTTTTATAGAAAAAATACATGTACTATCTGTTTTAGTAAATCAAAAGTTAAGGAACATCAACAACAATGCATTTGAACCATTATATGAGTTTCGTCTTGCAGAAGTTAATCGTAAAGATGGATTAAGTTTGTATTCGTCTGTTCTCAATGGATCTGATCGTGTGGATTTTATTTCTCCTGAAACTTTACATGAAAAGGTGGCTAGTCATATACTTCAATCAAAATATGTAAACGTTGATAGTTTCTTATCTGAAGCACAATATAAAACTCAAGAAGAATATTGGGATAAAATCAAACAAGGTGCTACATTGGATGGCTCACCAATACTTCAAGTTTTGGCATCTTTGTATCCAAAATATTTACTCTGTATTATTTCAAGAACCGAATGTGGACCTGAAAAAGTTGTTATAGATGTGTTAAAATATGTTGACGACATTTCATCGTACAAGAAATGTGTTTTTATATATTATGATGGTATAGTTGGTCATTATAGACCTTTATATTTATACAATAAAAGGAATGAGGAAGAAGAAAAAAGCAATTTTAAATATAAAGACAATAGGATGAGACTTCTTGTTCGAAACTTTATTCAAGAAGAACTTAAATGTAAGGAAAAAATTGAACTGACAAAAGACAGAATCATTCTGTTTTCTTTAAATATAGATAATGACTATGTTGATTTCGAAGATACAAGTGTCATCAATCGACCTGAAATAATATCAAACGAAAACAGTAAGTAAAATATTTTCTGTTTGATATTTTTATCTTTTTGTGAATTTTAGTGGAAGATGATATTCCATCTGATTTATCTGCTGATAATAGTATTATGAATACAGAACAAGCATCAGGTACAGAAAAACAATTTTAAATTGATTTCGTTTTGAACTTTATTCTCTATAATGTATTAAATAGAGGACGGCGAGAGTTCGTCTATAACAAATGCAACAAAGATCTTTTCATCATCAGTATCGAATACAAATACAGGTTTGCTAAATGTTTTTATACATTTTAATATTTCACATACACAAAATTTCGTTTTCCTAACTAAATTAGATTCGTTGTAACTTGTTTTAATTTTTAATGAATGTAATTTTGAGTCTTTTACACTAGTTAATATATAAACATACAATTAAAATATATTGTGTGATTGTTAACTTATTTGATTACTTTGTTCTTTCTTAATTACTCATCTAAAAGATATAAAATGAATATAATCATGTTGGCCTCTAAAGCAAATAAGAGATAAGTCTTAGTTTAATGGTTTTCTCATATGAAATAATAATATTAGCAGAGCAAATTCCAAACAAGGATTACTTTTTTGGAAAAAAAACATAACAAGTTTTTATTTATTTTTAATTCTGCTTCTAAAATAGACGATCACATACCAACAGAAACATCAAGAGATTCATTGGGAATAACACAAAAATTTGTTCGAAAAGATGCTCTTGGTGGCGGTGATTGCCTTTTTTCATCTCTTTGCAACGTATTGGATATTGCCGATAAAATTACCATTAAAGATTTACGTAAGCAAGTTGCTGATTTTAATCGTCAACCGGGTAAAATTGATGAAGATTGGTTATTAAATACAACCAAGAAAACTGTTGACCAATATTGTGATAAGATGGAAAAAACTACTGCATGGGGTGGTCAACCAGAAATTCTAGCTGTAGCTGAATTGTATGAGACAAATGTTCGTGTTATAAGGGTTGATCCTCAACAATCATATGTATCTATTTCTGAACTTCCTTCAAATCAAACATCATTTAAAAAATGTTGTTATATTATTCTTAATAATGATCATTATGAATCATTACATCTACGTATTGGAAATAATTCAAATGACGAACATTCAATTTTTGATTCCAATGATGAGGAAGTAAAGAAACTTATATATGACTTTATTTCAAAAGAGTATCCTAGTAAGAAAACTATGAATTCGAAATAAAGAATGAAGCACCGATGGTTTATTTAATTATAGATTATAAATTGATATCATCCAACAATACGACAGATATTGACAAACTTGTAATGCAGCTTCATGAAAAATGTAAGCCAATGGCATAAGTGTAATCTTGTTCTTAGTTTTTATCTATTTGTTATAGCTTTCGAACAGTTTGTTGAACCAACCAACTTAATAACCATGACTGGTACCAAAAATTTATCAAAGAAACGAAAACGAGGAGGTAAGGCAGAGTTTATTTTGTTATTTGGATGCTTTTTTTATTGAAATATAATTTAGAAAATGACGACGATTTAACTATAGACGAAACTACAAATATATTGGCTTCATCAATTTTGAAGAAAAATAATGGTTTGTTATACTGTTCCTTTATTTTAGTAGCATTTCGATAATTATTCTTTATGAAAATAGTATTTGAGATAGTATTGCTACATTATAAAATAATTAGTCTTGAAAATACACGAATTTTTTTGACGTATATTTAGGCTTTGAAGAAAATTATTATAAAAGAAGAATCATTGATAGAAGTATGTAACATAAAGTGAGTCATATGATTGCTCGAAATAAAGATTTAAAAAGTATGTCAGAAAAGTTGTAAATAATATACTCATTACATGCTATAATCTTGACTCAAACAAATGACACTAATAGCACATTTAAGATTTTTATGCTCAAGCACGCTAAAACGATTAAATTAAGTTTCTCTTACATTCGTCCATTTGTTTCTTTTTAGTTGGTACTCAATCGTCGATAAATTCCTGTCAGATTCCTTCCACTAATACAATACATGTATTAGGTATATTGACTACTAGTTTTTTTGCAAAATATTTACCAACATATCTTCTTAGGTAAGAACAATAAGTCACCACTCAACGCTGAAGAGTTTCTTCAAACAGATTTTTCTTCGATTTTGGATTGTAAGTATAACTTTGAGAAAAATCTCTTTATCAATATTATTTAAAAAAATTTTAGTATCTCATACAACGCCCATAGAACAATATCAACTAGGAGATGCAACAAACTCTCATAACAAACAAAATCAACAACAAATAAGATTTCAAACTGAACCTACACAAAAATTTCGTGCTCGCTATTTAACTCAGTATATACCGAAGAACACATACAAGCGTGATGGTAAAACAAAATCTAAACAAAGTAGTCCCACGTATTTTCCTGATAGAAACAATAAACATTGTCTCACATTATTGGTTTGTTATTTTCTTTAAGAAAAATATTTACTAGAAAATCTATTTTAGATTCCATCAATGCTTGTATTCGGTGAAAATCCTGTTGATCTTCATCGTATTAAAGTAGAAATTTGCATAGTAACAGTGCCTATCGATGAATGTATTTATATTCATCCATATTTTAAGTTTTACAAACCTAAAAAGGATGGAACTTATTCTTTATTTAATCCAATGTCTTTATGTCTTGGATACGATGAGGGTTATGAAAAGTTGAACGATCCCAAGGGAAATCTCACAGAAGTCAACGGAACACTGAACATAAAGTATATTTTCAAAAAATTCCATATTTCTTTTTCTGTGATACTGAATTTTAGGCTTTATCTGACTGTTATAAATCTTTTAGACAACGAACTGTTAAAAGAGTCAATGAAACCTTTCCAGTCATTAAAGTCGAGTATGTGAAGAAAATTTTAAATCCATCTTTGATATACGTATGTTGTTTAATTAGATGGGAAAGCTAATACAATGAAATATGAAAAAGTCGATACAATGAAAAAGAAGTTTCATCTAAATGATCTTTGTTTTGCCACAACGCTATATATAAAAAATGCTGGCGATGAAGAATACCACCCACGCCTTAAAATTCAATATATTAGTGAAAAATCAACTAAAATAGCAAAGGTAAATTTTCACTGATACTCAATATTAAAAATATATATAATCAGTTGTTTTTCTTCGCTTTAGAACTCTAAGATAAAAGGAAATAATACCGGTTGATTCATTCTTTTAACAGCAACATCAGTTTTGTTTTATTTGTTTTTTTATTTATTTTTGCAATAGCAATGAATAAATAATATGTAATAAAAATGTTTTTTTTTTATAAAAATATTCGTATAAGTAGTACACATCATTCCAGTAGATCAAATAAAAAAAATAATTGTTCATCAAGTGAAGGGCTTATTCTAAAAAGTACATTAAACGATTTACTGAAATTTTGCTTACTGATTGAAGTTTATTTGTAATTCAAAGCATAACAAAAAATAGTATTATGTCGAGAGACTTCTACAAACATTCAATACTTAAACAGAACACTTTCAGTGATTATTAAAGATGCGATTGTTCAACGTGTTGGGTTATGCAGTTGATTGGCACAACCAAGAGTATCGAACAGAAAGCTTACGGAAATGAATATCATCCATATGACTAATTTCGTCTTAATTACCAGCATAGTAACTAATTTGTCATAACTACTATGATTACTAGATACAATTATCATCAAAATACATAATACTAGAATGTTTCTAATAATGAAGCATCGTCTGAGAGCATTGTCGATAGCTATGTCATCAAAATACATTCTAATGAGTAAACTTGAGGATAGAATTGTTTAGTACTCATTCCACATTAAGATTATTTTTCACGCAGCAATTGTAAAAAAAATAAGAGATTTTGATACATAAGGTGGATTGTTTCAGTATTTCAATTTATCTTAGACAAGATAGCAGGTTCGAAATAGTTTATGATTATCTGTTCATATGTAAATATATGATTGAAGATTTATTAATTATCTGTGGTTTTATTGATGTAGGATGATTGAATCTAAAAACATCAGAACAAACGTTGCATAAAATAATTCCTTGTAAACAAATAATTTGCTTCATACTATTAATTTTAGTAATTTGATCAAGAATTGAAATGAACCTAAATTGACTCTCTGAAAAAAGGCACACTTAATTTTTGCAAAAGAAATGCTTGATTATTTCAGTTCTATAATCTTTAAAAGGAAAATACAATCCGGATTTTTCGAAAAACATACTTTAGAAAATTAGACATGTTTTCAATTATGTCTAATTACAATTGGAATCAAATTTCATTAGATAATCTTGAAGACATTGTTACATAATCTATTTAATAACAACTATTAAAACATACAAAAACATAAACAATTCAAAATCTTATTGAATATTTCAAATAGAATCAAACTAAGCTAACTTGGTTGAATAGCAGTTTTCTTGTTGAAGACGCTTCTTATAATGCAGAGAATAAAAAATATTCAACGATTCACCTTATCGACGATGGTTTTTTTTTAATTATCTTGCAATTGAGTTAAAATAAGTCAGATGATACATCAAGGAAGTATAAAGAAAACTCGAAAAATAATTTTTTTCATTATTGAATTAATTAACTAGAGAGTATGAATTGAAAGCAAGATAGTGAACGTTCAACTTTATTGATCGAATCAGTAGCTAGTCTATACATTTTTTATTCTTTATTCGAAACTTGATGAAAATTTTTATCAAGCAAAATGAAAGATGAATGTTCTTCCAAGTACGAAAAACTTTACATTATGCATTTGAAAACGTATTTTTCTTTAATAAAATACAAACATAGTTGGATAGTTAAATTAACAAGATGAGTGAATAAGATTGTTTGTGAAGGATGATGAGAGTTTATTTCAATGCTTCAGTTAGATAGTTTTTGAGCCTTTTTTGTTGAAGTTCATCTAAATGAATATGATAAGTACAAAACTCGACTTGAATTTTTAAGTAATAATGAGATAACCGTGTCTTAATACCAAATGTCGATAATAGTACCTGTGTTTCATCGATAGATTTAGCATTCCTAAGATTAGTGTTTTGTCCAACATGAGCATTGAGCTTCTTCAAAGAATTTGATGTAAAAATAAAGATCCTAACTTTTAGTTTCGAATCACAAAAATGAAAATACAACAGTTTTTCATCCCAATTCATATTTTTGGAATTATTTCATTACTGTCGAGCGAATTTTCTAAGTCCATATTTGCAGAGACTACAAAACTATAGCTTTCGGCTTGCCAGAAATACGTCAAAAGTGAACAAACATCTTATTTAAAAGCTTTCCGAAACAGAAAATCTCGATAAAACACGATTTTATGTATAATTATAATACCTTAAATTTAATGATATTCGATCGAAAACATTTATCCAATATATTTTTAATGTTTCAACAGAAATAATAATTAGATACGAATTTTATCTAAAATACAAAATTTTGATATCATCATTAAAAAAGAGATGTCGCCAAGAATCTGAAAACTTATGCAAGAAAATCGGTTAGTCAATAGTAGAAGGCATTCAAACGGTCCCTCGATAAATGAAATTATATTTTCTTTATAATGCTATTCATTTGTTCGTTCGAACGAACTATTTAACACGAATATATTAGATAGATATACATGCATTTTGTATTCTTTCTTTCTCGCTCTCTCTTATTGCTTTCATTTTCATTTTTATTATCAGATTTTAAATGTCAGCAGCCTCTTATCATTATACATCTTCCACTAATAGTGGTGCAAATCGTGAACGTCCACGAAAACGTACGTATATTTCTGTTCGTATTTCATTATTCATTTTAAATAACATATATATTTCTAGCTCGTTATGATACACGTCATAAAGATATTGGTTCATCATCATCATCATCATCATCATTATCTTATATAACACCAAATACACATCATCATCATTATTATCGTCGTACATTATCACCAGTATCAGTTGGAGATGTATGTAATCGTATTAGTAAAGTTTCATTTGAAAATTATAATCATATAAATGGTACTCGAATACGTAATCGTTCCGCAGAACCTCGTCATTCGGATAAACCTCATGATAATCGTCCACCATCAGTTAATGCTATTCGATCTGTTGTACCAGATCGATTACAACAAGATCAAATCCCTATTTGTTCTCGACCAGATTCTGGTGGTAGCAAAGGACAATGTATTACGCTTTATACAAATCATTTTAAATGTAATTTACCTGATAATCTTGCTATTGTATGTATTATTTTATTAAGAAAACAAAAAAACTATAAAGAAATAATTTGTTTTTATTTTCTTATAGAATCAATATACTGTTCATGTTAATGTATTTAAACGTGGTAAATGGTGTAACGCAAATAAACGTCAACATAATCGTTTTGAAATAGTTCAAAAAATTCTTGAACGAGAAGCTGATAATCTACCTTTTGTATGGTAAATAATAAAAAATACATTTCGCATTTATTCTATATGGCCACAATAGAGAATAACTTGAGTAGTTTATTTCCCGATTTTATTACGTATAATAACGGGTGCATCGAAAGTTTGTAGACAAAATCGTTCCTTCATTTTTCGATTGATTAGGGAGATCAGTTGTGAATAGATTGTTAAAAGACTTGAAAATAAATTTTGGACAGGTTTTGATCCTTAATAAGCCGTTCAGGATCAGAGGTTTGATGCACTTAGGAAAAAAACAGTTAGTAGTAATCGATTAATAAGAATGACTTCAAAAAATATTCATTTTCCTTTTTTGCACGTAGGTTTTTACAAATCTTCAGAAAAAATATCATATTTGTTAGGTTTCTTAAAGATGAATATGTGATATACCTACATATACTACAGAAAAAAGAGCCATTTACCTATCAGCTTATTGCTAAGCTCCAAATCTTGAATTTTCGAACTCATAAATGAACTTTTTCAGATACTTTCTATTACGTCTATTATTTGTTGACTATAGATATTGTATAGTGTTCTAATAACAACTGTAAAAAGATTTGATTTGCTATTGATATTTGACTAGGCTATCGAATTCTGATCTGAAACTCTATGCATAACAAGTTTTATCAGATAAAAGCGACGTATCTATAAAACGTTTTTCAACTGTTAAAGGCTATTTCTGACTTAATTTTAATTCTAACCAAATATTTAATACTTCCTGATGACTTCCTTTAATTATTCAAAAGAACTTTCAGCCTACCAAACTTTGTTCTGGAAATTATATTTGAATAATAAATTTTCTTGTTTAATTAGGTTTGATGATGGTAATTTTCTTTATTCCCGTGAATTATTACTTGATAAAGCTAAAACTTATGAAATAACAATAAAAAATCAATTATATCAATTAGCTATAAAAGATATGTCAGATCGTGTTACAGTTGAAGATATGTGGCAATTTGTTCGAAGTAAAACACCATATAAACGTCCTCAAGATTTAATACGTATGCTTGAAACATTACTTAAACAAACCATACGTTCACGTATGGTTTGTATTCGTAATCAATTTTTTGAAAAAAATCAAACATTATATGATGGTGGTTCGTATTCAATTCTTTTTAATTTTTTTGAAAATAACATTATATACGTCTTGTGTTTAAAGGATCATTTCAAAATAGTGGTTTTGCCTTAGCTCAAGGTTTTTATCAAGCTATGTTTGTTACACAAGCTGGACCAACATTAACAATTGATACAAAATGTTCATGTTTTTATCGTAATATTGATATGCTTCATTTCATATCAATTTATCTTGGACGAGATATAACCATGAATGGAGGTATGATTTCTCATGATGAAAAACGTGCATTATTAAGAATGAAATGTTTGGAAATAATTACTATTGAAACTCGACATACAAATAATAAAAGTAAAACATGGAAAAAAAAATGTTTTTTTTTTTCTTTAAATGTTATTCTCTTATTTGTCTTTTATTCAGTGGTTTATAATATTCGAGGTTTTGGTGATAGTGCTGATTGTCATCCAGTAACATTAGATGGACCTGATGGTGATTCACGTAAAATGTCTGTAACACAATTTCTTGCTGAAAAATATCACATTAAATTAAAATATCCACGTTTACCAACACTTGAATGTGTTAATAAAGGAGCACAAAATTCATCTTATATACCAATTGAATTATGTTTTGTTGAAGAATGGCAAATAGTTGATCGATCTTTAATGACATCAGAACAAAATGCTGAAAAATCTAAACTTTCAATTTTATTACCTGAAATACGTTTTAATAAAACAATGACAATAGCTCGTGAAAGAAATTTTAATAATGATCCATATTTAAAACATTTATCAATGACTATTGATACGAATGAAATGTTACAAATTAAAGCACGCGTACTTGATCCACCTAATATTGTTTATCGAAATAATCGTGTTGTTTCAGTTACTATTGGTAAATGGCTTATGAAAGGAAATCAATTACAACAAGCTACACGTGTTCATAAAGTAATATCAAAAAACGTTTCTTTTTTAATATTGCTCAGATAATGAATTTTGAATTTTTTTTTTTTTAGTGGGAAATGATTTTAGTTAAAGATGGAAAACGTGAACCAGGACATATGGATATGCAAAAATTAGATGAATTTTGTAATATGTTACCAGAAGTAAGTCATTTCGATTTAGTCTATTGATAATAGAAACATCTATCAAGACTGTAAATCGGTGACTGTCAGGACAGCGTCATCATAAACATCTATGATGAAACACTATATGAATTATGAAGATTCAAATGAGTTTTGAATATTTTGAACTCTTAGCTTATTATTGGTGAGATATTACATTTTCGTGATGTTCGTTTAATGAATGCTGTGGTAGTAGAAAAACTGATTTCAGAATATCTATTAGAAACTTTGCATAATAACAAGCTTTAACGAGAGTAGCTTCAGATGTCATTAATATCTGTTTCCGTAGAAAGTTTCAAGTTGAAATTTGAAACTTAATTTTTCTGCTACCATAGCATTTAACAAAATACCGTATAAAACACAGTATCTTGGCAATAATAAGTTAATGCCACGAACTGTTTTCAAGGTATTTATTGCTTATTTGAGTCTATTCAATACACATAGTCGCGACTGACGAGCATATCAGTGAAGACAGTGTTTCACTATTAACACTAACAATAAACATTCCTATGTTTAGTTCAGACTAAAAAACTAGAATATTTAATTATTCTGACAAGTTTTTAGAATGAGGTAATAACAAGATTTCGACAGACACATATATTCATGAAATCAAAAATGCAGAGGATATATTAGAAGTTGAAAAGTATTCAGAATCGGGATGGAATGAAGAACATAAGTTTATAGATATATAACTCTGAATAATTCTTAGGTTAGAAAGTATTAGTTCGTGTGAATTAAAAGATTCTATTTTATTTTACTGAATTTTTCTAGACGACACGTCGTTACGGAATTCAAATGAATCCTCATTTTGAAACGAAAATCATTTCTCATAATCAAATTCGTCAATGTGTTCATGATTTACATGCTAGTGGTGCTGAATTTGGTTTATTTGTATTAATTGGTGATTGTCCTGAATCATATCAAACTATAAAACGTTGTGCATTACAAGAGTTTGGTATTATTACGCTTTGTAAGTTTATATTTTTCGTCATTTTAATTAAATAAAATTTTCTACTCTATATTTCATAGGTTGTGATTTAGGTTCAATTCGAAAGCAAAATAATCCTGGCAAACTTGTAAGTTTTCTTTTTTTGTGACTTCATAAAATATTTTGCTTTTTGTAAAAAAAAATATTTAGAATGCTTATATTGAAAATGTTGCTCAAAAAATTAATGCACGTTTAGGTGGTATTAATTCAACAGTATCATTTAAAAAAATTTTTGTCGATCAATCAAAATTGAATGGTGATGTTTTTATGTTTATTGGTGCTGATGTCTCACATGTTGTTGTATCTGAACGTAAACCATCAATAGCAGCTGTTGTTGCAAGTGTATCACCAACATCAACACAATATATATGTCGTTCAAGTGAACAACGACCAGTAAAAGATAAAAAATATTCATTAGAAGTTATTAAAGATTTTCAACCTATGACACGTGATCTTTTACATGTATTTGTACAAACAAATAAACAATATCCAACTAAAATTGTTGTTTATCGTGATGGTGTTGGTAAGAAATAAGAATTACTATTTTTTTTGTTGAAATATAGAGACAGATAGTAATGGCTCGAAGCCATCAACATTTGAGGGAGGTTAGTCGCAATTTTTCGCAAAATTGTAGTTCGCTACAATTCCAACGCCCTACCTTACAAAATCGTAACAGATCACATCAGACATTGTTAATATACGATCAAGTCTTGTACTAATAGTTTTTTTAATTATTTTCAATTTTAGATGAAGGACATTTTCAAAAGATACTTGATAATGAAGTTCAAGCACTTAAAAATGCTTGTTTAGGTAAATAAATATTCTTATTTTTTTTAAAGTAAAATTCGAAAACTTTTTTTTAATATAGAGGTATATGGTAATCGTCCATTACCAAAAATAACATTTGTTATAATAAAAAAATCACATAATACACGTTTTTTTGCTTATGATGGTCAACGTATAACAAATATGGCTGCTGGAACAGTTATTGATACAACTATTGTACATCCACGTCAATTTGATTTTTATCTTAATTCTCATGCTGGTGCACTTGGTACCAATGTTTGCTCCTACTATCATGTTTTGTATAATGAAATCGGATTTACTAGTGATGAATTGCAACAATTAACTTTTTGGGTAAAGAAAATAAATTTTAATTTGAAAAGAAAGAAAAAAAAGAATATTGTATCTATTATTAGCTTTGTCATACTGATGTACGATGTACAAAAGCTGTAAAATGTCCAGCAGCTGCTCGTTATGCTCATACAGTTGCCTATCATGCAAGATATTTTGAAAAAGAACCATATCAAACAACATCACAACATCATTCAAATCGAAATACTACACAGTAAAATACAATTATTTACTTTACTTTCATGAAAAAAAAACAATGTTTTTCTTTTGTAGAGATGAAGATGATCTTACGTTAGAAGATATCAAAAGTAATCTAATTATGGTTAATAAAAATGTTAAAAATATGATGTGGTTTACATAAATGAAAATTTTTAACGTTTGTTTTTTGTTTGTATTATTCTATTTTTTAGAGATAAAAAAAAAAAGAAAACATCTCTTTGATTATATATTCATGTTTTTTTTTGCTGAGCAATGATTTATCTAACTTAACATAGTGTTCTTTGTGTAATTGTAACACATTTCTACACTTTTATTTGTTTTGTTGGATATGTGTGCTCGATTGTTTGTTTCGTTTTTTGTTTTATATTGATCCTAGCAAGTTCATATTCTTATAATGTGATACATTTTAAGAATTCAAATGAACTTATAATAAACAAGAAGAAGATAAAAAAACAAATAGAAGAATAAATAATCATAAAAGTTTACTGACAAGTTTTTCTCTCGAAATTTTGAGAACAATCTCGTATGTTTTCGAAAGATATTTTATGATTTCACTAACAATCATTTGATCTGCAAATAAATAACATAATAAATGTCACTTTGAAGAAAGATTTTATGATTTTTAATCAATTCTTTTATTTTCAAACCTGTTAATATCAATATTTTCTTTTTCTTAAAATCAACAAAGAAAAAACAAAATCATTGGGTTGCATCTAAGTCCACAATTATTGATGGTTCTTGAATCATAGTATTTTTGTCAATAAGATCTTGATAAATTTTATTTTTCATGAATTTTTACTAACCGCAAAGTTTTCAATTACATTTACCTGTGAGAAAATGTACCGAGATAAAATAAAAATTTATGATATATACAAGATAAAGTTGACAATTTGATTTAAATAATCTCTAAGAATAGTAAGTCATTCATATCAATAACATCGAGTACTATTTATTACAATGATTAAGAAAATATATTGAAACAATCAAAAATTCAAGTATAAAAAGGGAAGACTTTGTCATGTATTTTACTAAAGTTGTTTTCAACAAATCTTTATAATTGTTCGATTAAAACAAATGATTATAAATCAAAACAAAGTTCTTGGAATATTAATGGTTATATTCCTGATTCATTTCCATATGATAGAAATGAAACGTTATTCAAAAATGGCACCAATTGTAGCGGAAAATATAACTTTCAATAAATTCCCACAACATCGAGCATTACATTATCATACAATTCTTAGTGTTGCTCCATTTCCATATATGCCTGATCCATGGAACGAGAATAATAATCATTTGCTTCAATTCATTCAAAATGAATTTAATGCTGCTCATCCTGGTATCTATCTTATTTTACGTCCAATGAACACGCTAGAAGATTTTTACAATTTGACATTGCTTGAAGATTTCTTGACAGGCAATGATTCAGGGTACGATGTTGTGGAAATTGATACTGTGATTTTAGGTGATCTTGTTGCTGCTGGTATTATAACTCCACAAACTTATCCTATTTTGCCAGATCAAATTCCATCGGATTGGCATCCAGCAGCTGGTGCAGCAGTACAAATAAATCAGGCAGTATATGCTTTTCCTCATCTTATGTGTGCTTATTTTCTTTTTACTCACGGAAACCCAGCAGATAAGAGAGAATTTTTGTCACTAGAGGAACTTGAACGATATCTAAATAATTCATATTATGTTTACAATATACCTAATTTGACATACGGATCCCATCGTCTTGTAGGAAATCTTAATTCTAGTTGGGATATAAGTGCTATATGGATCGATAGTCAACGAGATATATTTCATTCGACATTTTATACAGAAGCAGAAGCTCTTCATGGATATGAACATTTATCATTCGAACCGATGCGTAAGCTTGCTAAACTTTGTGAATCAGATGAAGGTGTTAATGACTGTGTAGATGGAAAATTTGAGGAGAATTATGATGAGCCTGCAAAATTATTTGGCACTTATGCCGCTCGAGCTATGTTTGGTTATTCTGAAAGATTGTTTCATATTTTAAAAGAGAGTTCATCAAATAATGTTGCCGATGTAAAAATACAACCATTACCATTAGGAACCGGTGCTAAACGGCCTGTTTTTTTTACTGATGCTTATGTATTTCGACGTAATCTACCTGCGAATAAGTTAGCAGCTGCACAAGCTTTTGTCAAATTTATGGCAACACCTCGAATGCAAGCAGCTGTTGTAGGAAATGAGGCGTTTTCAGAACAAATGCCTTTACGTTATCTTCTTCCTATTTCTAAGAGTGCATACAATGAGCCTCTTCTAGTATCTAATCGTTTTTATCAAGATTATTTTCGAAATTTATATGGTTATGCTTATCCAAATACTGGTCTTTTATCAGCACGTCGTCAGCTTGCACCAGCTATTCGAAAATATATCAAAGAACAATAAACTTGTCTTTTTTATACCTTTTTTTTGTGTGTATATTCGATTATACTTTCATTTTGTTGATTCTTTTTGAAATAAAAATGATTACTTTATAATCTATATAAATTGTTTGAATTTAAAGATACCATTCAACATGACTAGTTTGTATTTTATAAATTAGGATGTTTTCATTACATACAATTATACCAAAGAAAAGAAAATGACGAAAAATATACAATAGGTTTTTGTTGCTTGTAATCTCAATTACTATAAAATTCGCTTCATTGCAATTGATTGAGCATTGATTTATGGGTCTTAATCAATGTATATCACACCTCTGATGAAAATACTCATCTAACAACTAGGACTCTTCAGCATGAACATTCAAATTATGCGTACGGATATTCAAGAAATTTCATGTTAAATCAAAATATGAATACTAACCGAAGTACTCAAGCTCAGTATTTTTTCAGAGTCCTGGATACATCATTTATGCACTAATATCTATAAAAACGAATGGAATCAATTTTTTTCTAAAAAGAGATTATGTAACAAAATGTAGAACAGAGAAAACCTACTTTAGTAATTTGTCTAATTTATCTTCTGCTCTTTCTAATGAGTCCTTTAAATGACTATGATAAATCATGAACGTGAAGAAGAAGAAAACGATTAATATTAGAAGTCTCATTTTAAAATACAATTTTTCAGATCGGCTGTAAAAATATAATAAAACACAAAGTAATTGAATAATTTTTTTATCGATCGATTGCGATTTTAAATTCTGAAAATATGCAGATAATAAATAATATGATTTTGCGTCTTTTTCTTTTTATAAATTCGTCGATGACTGCAGATAATGATGGATTAAATGTGTCTATTGGATATTTTTTTTTGCGTGGGCAACCAACATTGTACTTTTATTTATTTTTATGATTTTTAGTTTCTCGGAATAATATTACCTAGTTAAAAATAGAAGTACCCAAATCGAACAACACAATGATCGTTAACAACAAAAATATGATAAAATACGATGGTCGTATATTTATAGTATTTTTGTCATATTCTTATCGTTTACAACCACAAACGAACACTGTTTTCATTGTATACAAAGTCATATTTTTGTACTTAGCTGATTTATTATTACTTTTTTGTTTTCAATTGTATTTTGTTGTTGTGAACTTTTGTTTTTTCGTACTGTTATCTTATGATATGTACATAACAAAAATTTGCGTCGTTTTAAAACAAAGATAAACATTTTCTTCTCTCTTTTTTTTAGGAAAGAAGGCAAAAAAACAATCAAGTTTTCAAAAGAACAATAAAAATCTGTTTTCAAGCAAGATTCGTAATCAACATATTGGATATCTTCGATCTCGATTAGCTTGAGATGATCCATGTCCAAAATGATCTCTTCACCCTATGGAAACTCTAATAACTCAAAAACGACAACAAACATAAAACTTAAGGTTCCATAAAACTCTTCTTGATGATTTGTCTACGAACTCCTTCAAATAGAACTCGTTGAGCTTCATCGATTTTTATACCTTATACATCAAGTTCGAGTAAATTTCTTAAACGAATTTATTGTCAAAGATATATTTTCTGCCTCCCGTTCGGCATAATCATAGTCCTCGGCAATCGGATGGATAAAAATGGCATTCTTCGCCTTGGTTTTTTCGTATAACATAAATATATTCGAATATTTATGATACCATTATTCGTATAGTAGTGTGCGTCATCTTTCGTGAATTTAAGCTTATTGTTTCAAAGAAAGTGAGCTAATAGGTTTTTTTGTTCGATGTCTAGTCAATTGATGATATCTATGACAAACTAATATATGGTTCGTAGTAAAATGTAATGGCTATTTTATCAATCTAGAGTAAATATTTTCATCTTCCATTTTTTAACAAAATTCTTTTGTAATAAAATGTCTAAAATGATTTATAGGTCTATCATATTAATATTCTGTATAATCAAATCTTTTAATATGTTAGCATTGTTTTCAAGTTTTTCTCAAATATTGTTAGTCATTGTTTTACATTTTTCTAGACTCAAAAATGATTCTACTGTTTGACATCCTATAATAAATTAAACTTTTATCTACTTAAATCTTGTCAAATGAAACCTCATCAGTTTTCTATGAGCTATATATCACATATTTAGCTTTGAAATGAATATAATAGTTTTCTTAATAAAACTATCAGAAAAAATAAATTGAAGCAATTGACATGTTCGAGAATAAATTAGAAATTCATAAAATAAGACCATCAATATGAAGTGTTATAAAACTGTAAACATATTCAGCAAATACGATAAATATTATTAGATTAAAATGATAAATCTGATGAAACAGTCTCTGTAAGCACAAAAACATATAACTATAGTAAAAAAAACTTTTCACTATAAATTTCGAAGAGTCTTTGCTTCAAATAATATTTCTAACCTTTCTCTACCGAATTAATTATTTCAATCAATTAAACATATATACGTTTGTCATAGATACCATCGATTTACTAGCTGGAGTCGAAACTTTTCTACTGGCGTTTAGACTATTATCGTAAATGAATGAATCATTATGTCAAGCTGATATACATTACTGATGTACTAAAAGTTCTTTTATGAAAGGTTTTTGGCTTTATTTCACTATTGACTGGGTTTGATCGAATAACTATTGTTAATAATAGACAAATACACAGAGTTTTTATTTCTACAGACAGGTTTCTGCAAAGAGAAAACAGGCAAATTTTTTTTGCTTTGGCTAAAGACCTTAGGTTTTAATA
This sequence comes from Rotaria sp. Silwood1, assembly GCA_905250075.1. Taxonomy (NCBI): domain Eukaryota; kingdom Metazoa; phylum Rotifera; class Eurotatoria; order Philodinida; family Philodinidae; genus Rotaria; species Rotaria sp. Silwood1. The sequence continues at coordinate 2,395,671 of CAJNOP010000010.1, read as the reverse complement.
ATGTTTTTGAAGTTTGTCTGTAGAAATGAAAACTTCGTGTATTTATCTATTATATAAAAGAAATTATTCGATGAAGTCCAATTCAAAGTGGAATGAAACGAGAAAAGTTTTAGGAAGCAATTTTTGGAAAGGTCTATAGATTGTTTTTGATGTTAAATTCTTCTAATCAACTGAAATTAAGGCATTGGTTTTAACAACATCTCAACAGAGTTTTTAAGTGAAATAAAAAAAATGTCTTTTTGTTAAAAAAAAAAGTTTGTCACAATGCACTATTAAAAAGATATATAAAGAAGACATTAAAGAAAAATGAAGACTGAATAATCTGCTTTATTTTGACAACAATATCGGTTCATTAATCAAAATAAGGTGATAAGTGAAAAAATAAATTTGTGTCGGTTTTTTTTCAGTTCTTCTACATTTTTCATACACTCTTACGCAAACACTGCACTGCATGTGGCCGTAGAAGTGTGTTTCACGTAGAAGCACTAGTTTTTTTTTCACTGATATAATCAAGAAGAGCTTGGAAGATAAAGAAAAGTAACCTTTTCTCAAAATAAAAATAGAGTAAGTGAAATTTAATATTTTATCGATAAAAAACATGCATAATCATCTTGTGGAAAAAAGTGTTATGTTATTCAGTAAAAATAAATGTGTACATTTTTCTTGTGCTTGGCACACTTGCCATTATACGCACTGGTCGATTGTATACTCGTCAAGGACAGATTTTTCTTTGTTCTTTCAAGGAGAGGTCAAAAGATAGGGCGCTCGACTCGGCTCGAAACTAAAAAAAAACCCGATCACTGAATTTCTGTTTCCAGATTCATACTATTATTCTGAACTTTCGGACGAGTGTCTGTCGGAGATTCATGAAATCGGGGACCACAATCATAGTTTCATTATGTATGCCCACGATTTTATTTCGTTATTAATTTTATATTGAAATAAAACGAATATACTAGAACTATACGTTTATATAATCAAACACTAAAATTCTAACTTATGATACAAAAGTAATTCTTGAAATTTCGACCTATGATTCTTCGCTTAGAAATATCATTGAAAGTTTATTCTTTTTTCGATTGAAAGAAACTAGTGTGAACTTCAAAAAACATAGAAAAAAGTTTTCTAAGATTAATTTTGATCAAGAAGAATACTCAATATGAAACAACATCAAATAAGCTCTTTCAACATACTGTTTTCCTTACATTTTTTTTGTTTTGAAAACCTTAGGTTAGGTAACCTATTCTTCAAAATCAATAAAAACCTTGTCAAGTAGTTCGGTCGTGAGGTAGATCAAAACATAATTTATCAAATTCTCTTTAAAAGACTAATTAAAAACACTTCAAATTCAAAGCTAATCTAGTACGCAGTCAGATCAGACAAAATATATGAAAAACAATTAATCAATAGCAACAACTGATGTACCATATATTTTTATAATAAGCCAGATATCATTCTTTTATGCTTTCAATAGAAAAAAAATATTGTCTTTCGAATGATTTTCTTAATTTTTCTTGAAAAGTATGCCAAAACTAAAAATATCTTCTGAACAACGCAACTGTAGCAATTCTATCACAAACGTTGTGTTCAAAATGAGTTGAATCGTGAAATTTACAATAGATCTCGATAAAAAGAGCACCATCGTTATACGTTTATTCATTGTAATGATAAAAACTTTTTAATATGCAGCTAAAAAAAAGAGTGTCTCAAGTTAGCGTCTCTAAACGTGTAAAGTTTGTTATTAATTGAATGATTCATTGATCTTTGACCGCATACTAATCCCAAAAAAATCGACAGAAAATCTTTCTTTACTTCATCTTGATAACGGATATACAGATCCAACGGATGTCGCCGTCATGCAATATAATATTGACAACCTTGAATACGAACGGTTGAATCGTGATCCAATTAAGAAACTGATTGATGACAATACGTAGAATCTAGTTTGTTCATACATGTATATTTTGAATTCTAAGCTATACGAATCTATTAAAGTTCAAAGAGAATCACTATGATATCAAAATTTGATATTCTTATCGTTTTCTTAATAATGTTGATCAGCAGCACATCAAGTAAATCTCTTTTATTATTAGTTTGAAAATTAGAAAAATTTTATTTTACATAGTGTCTATTAAACACAAGGAGAAAAATGTCATGGATCGTATATGTTCATTTGGTGGCAATGCTGCTTGTAGTACATATTGTTTTTTTACACAAGGTTCATTGACAGGTCATTGTGATGCAAATAATGATTGTATTTGTAATTCAACATTAACTACGAATAACAATGATGTTATTACAGAAGTTGAAATATTTATCATTAACAAATAATCTGTATCGTGTTTTTCACGTATACAATGAACGTTTATAAACAATTTGTGATATTTGCATGTTGATTAAAATATGAAGGAACTTAAAAATTAGAATATTTTAGATATGAATGCGAGTATTTCTTATTGCAATTTGCTCTTTGACGAGCTCTATAAAATTTAATTAGATTATCAACGAAAAATTTATTCGACAATATCCATCATGTATATATACATACATGAAATGAAAAAAAACAAATGATGTTTTTGTTCACGATTCGCTAATTTACTAGATCCACCTAAGACTTTTCATGCTCTATTAAATGCGCTAATTTATGCTTGATTCATAAAGAACCTTTATTAGTAGTAGAGTCAGAATACTAGTGCTCTTCCTATTTTGATTGAGCAATGGTAGATGACGCCTAGATTAAATGCGTCGTTTTATCAGAAACACATGGTGTCAATAAATTAGCTTGACTCTCCATTACCCTTCTCAGAACAAGAAGGGAGCTAGGGTTGTAGTTTCATCGTTAGCTACTCTACTGGTCATTTGTATTCTGGATAATACAGCAACTGTGGCGTTGACGCTACCTGCCACTACCACTGCTGAAGTAAAACAAGAGGAGCTCTAATCTGTGTTGAGAAAGAGGTCCAAGAATATTATTTATATTCATCTAGTATTAAAAAAGACGAATTATTAATGAAGACAAAATCAGATTGATAATTTCATCATAATTCAGTGATTCAACCACATTTTATCACAAATATGGTAGAAAAAACGATTTCACAAAACTCAGCAAGAAATCAGAGTGATAAATATCATTGAATCGCTGATATCAAATAAATGTCACAATTATTTATTCAAGGTTTTTTTTAAGCTCTTCGTCGGGAATATTTTAAATTATTCATGTCGATGATATTTCATTTGTTTGATCAGTTAAACGACGTTCGATTTAATCATTCAACTAAAAATCATAGGGTGAAGGTTTTGATGCAAATGTTGAATGCGACATTATATTGACCAGGCTTGGAACCGAATCGGCCAGTTTGCCGTGTTTTTTTTATGAATTTTTATTGCATTAAAGCTAGTCTATTTTGCTCGTTTCTGTTGATTTTAACGATTCAGAAAAATTACAGCTCTAAATTTTGAACTCATATTTTCTCATAATAGAACTAGATGACATTCGAGTTTCGCTCGATTGTGAAATGCGGTGCAAAGCTTCGAATCTGAATTATTGGGTAAGAGAATATATAATATGGGTTTCTATAAGAAAATCGTACGTTATATTAAATATAAGAAGATGGTTGCTATCGATTCGATAATGAGATTTCATTTTCGCATTTGAACGAGTGGTATTTTCTGACTTTCGCTTCATGGAATCGTTGTCACAGAAAATGACAAACTTTGATGCCTGAGTTCGGAGAAAAGGAAAAGAATTGTTTTTAATCTATTGGTCTCGAAAATGGAATACCAACAGCTGAATGATGTCTCATATTGGAATGTTTATAGAAAATTGTATTTTTAAAGATAACTACGTAATAATTTTTGTCAAACTAATTATAGAATCTGTTTTGATTGTTCTACTATCAAATTTATTGTTGACTGAATATAACTTAATAAGCCAATAGCTTGGAAGGCCGTTTTTGATAATAAAATCAAGTTTGTAAAAGACTTATTTAAATGAATTTTATTCCATATGAGATGCCATGGCTTGAATTCTGTTATGAAAATATTCTTGATATTTTTGTTCAACTAAAATATATGAAAGTCCAAAACAATCTTTAGCATATGCAAAATGATCATGCAACAATGATTAAAAATCTTATATTCAAATGTCTATATTTGACAAGAAAATAAGTTGAGGATAGAAACATATTGATTTAGCTGATTGTTCAAAAATCAAAAAGGAAATCTTCATGAACCCTCATGTAAATCACATCATGCGAGATTTTGTGTTACATTCATTAAAATGAATGATTTTAATGAGAAGCCAATTCTAAGTGATTTATATAGGGTAGATGAAACTCTTGTTCGTTTACTTCTCTAATTCTATTTTTTCAACTAGATATTTGTAAATGAACTGATGATAAACCAGAGTATTAAATGAGAATTACTCAATAACGTAACAGTATATAATGATGAATGGTTCGATAAATGTTATAGATGTTTGTTGTAATATTAATGATTGCACAACGTTAATGATATAAACAAAAATCATTTATTGTAATGTTGTGCACTTGCACAAAAAAATGTTTCGGCTTTGTTTTTGAATTAATATTGCTTGTTGATATTTTTTAGTAGACAATTATTGTATCCAATGAATCAAAAACTAGTAGTGAATAAGTAGGACAATAATATAAATCGAACAATAAAGATCCAAAATATTTCGGAAGATATAGTACTTCACAAGAGAAGACTGAGAAAAGTAATACGAATAAGAATGTAATTAAAGGTATGAAGCTTTTGAGTATGCATAAAATGAATATTGAAAATGAATATAGAACATACGTCGAATAGTGACAAGTGTGACTAAAATGGTTTTAATGTCGATACCTTCGCCAAGACATCTCAAGACCTGATATTTTTCCTAATTATTTGACTTAAGAAGTGTATGAAATATGGGAAGTGTCGCAGGGACATCTTTGAGAAGTTTTCTATTATTACTTATTCAAAACTGACTCTAAATGGAATTAACTTGAAGAAACAATTACGAAGTTTTGAAAAAAAAACATGAAACTAGACATTGACCAAGTTGTTTTGATTATATGATACTTGTAAACATTTACTTCCTTTCAGAGTCAATCTGCTTACATGTTCCAAAATTTGATTGAAATAGTGAAGACATCAACGGCATGTGAATCAGTAATCATAAACACATTTGAAGTTTATTTTTTTTTTGTATTGAATTTCATTTATCGACTTGTTTGACATAATCTATTAAGCACATTATTTATCCAGAGCATTAGAGTTCTTACCGAAAATAAAAGTCATATTTGAAATTATCTAAAAGTAGTACAATGATAGAGAAAAATATTATGAAGTTTTACTTCGTCCAAAAAGCTCTTCAAGACAAAAGAAGAAACCAAAGTACAATTTTGAATTTCTAAGGTATCAATTATACACAAAAAAAAACTAAACCAATACGCTTATTTTTTTTACACTCTTCTCGACGATGTTTATAATTGAATGAAATGATGCATCAATTTTCCATTGCGAAGTTATCTTATTTTATTCCTCCCTGTTCATTAGTCATCTCATGGCAATGATAATATACTAGACTAAAGCCTTTTTTTTTCATTCCTGAACTATTTTGTTTTTATTCTTTTTCTCTTCTTTTAACTAATTAATGGATAGACATATTCGTCTACATATAAATAAACCAACCAATCACTTGTGAATTTCTCTTCCAAAAATCTCAAAAAGTTTGCAAGAACTTGAACAAAGTCTTACAATGATCCTGTTTAACTAAGAAAAATCCTGCAAAAAGGAATATTAAGTTTCGAGACAGGATTCTGAGTAAAAGTTTAGAAGAAATTTGAGATTCAAAACCCTGATAGGGTTCCTCTTCCAGGTCTTCTCGAGGAATGAGCAGGATCGCGAATAGCCAAATCGTTTTGTAAATAAAAATAGATGAGTACACATCTTGTGTGAAAATTCATGGCAAATTCTGATTTCAACAGGTTTTTTTTTCTTTCTTCTCAATTGAGAGTTCAGTATCATACAAAGACCATAAAGTATAGTGGACGGTTGTTATTATTGTCAAGATTTATGCTTTTCAAATAAAGAATCAATTACTTGTGGCATAGGAGACAAAAAAAAGTACTTTTTGCAACTATGTTCTCACTCTATCGTGAGGAAAAATTAAATAATGTTGTGATCATTAGTTCGTTTGAACAATGCCACACAACGGATATGATATTCTTCTCTGATAATCTATATCCAGCTGCAAAATTAGTTTAGTTTTTGTATTTAATCAAAGACATCGTTTTGACAATACATGACAGCTATTATCTCCAATATAAAAATTCGATTATTTCCCTATGATTACTTAAAAACAACGTATGGAAAAGTAACATATACTTAACTAGTACAATGAACTCTCTAACAACGCTTAGTAACTTTTATTAAATAGAAAGTCGATTGATTCAATTATATCCATGCATAGTCATAACAATTTTGGATAAGCAAGTGACCAATACATTATTAATTTCAATTAACGATCTTCTATATGACCAAAACTTGGAAAAATAGCTGCAACAGTTGATCTTATCCCTGTTGCTGCTGAAATGCATTCTAATTATTTCAAAAAAAAATAAAGTTCTCACTTCAACATCATGATTTTGTGGAGTGAATTGAGAACAATTGGAAATGACTCTTCAATCTTTAGATCGCCGCGACACAAAATAGTACCTTGTATGGTGTGTCTCGAAAGTACATTGTTTTCTTTTACATAAGTATCAAAAATGAACCCACTTCGTTGTGGAAGTTTTGTTAATTGCTATCTTATGTGACTGTGACAATATTTACGCATTAAGAAATCTAAAAATATGAAGTCTAATAAAAAAAAATCAATTTTTGAAGCTGATTTTGCCTTCCTATCTACTATAGTAGATTCATACAAATTGAGAAGCCTTTCAGTTGTGTTAAATAATGATTTCAGATAAAAGAACGTGACAAAATAAAATAGAAATTGTGACTATTAGAAACTTGTACAGATATATGAGTTTCGCATTCATGGAGTTGCACTAACAAATTTTTTCTCGAAAGAACTAGTTGGTTCATTGATACATTTAAACAAACGGACGTTCTGCCGGTTTAGCCAAGCTTGGTATGACTTGTTAAGCTATAGATTCTTGAATCGATTCATATATGCAGGCATGATGGTACATATACGATTAACGAAAATGTATAAGTAAATGATAATACCAATTGTATTTGTATTTGCACATCTTCGTTTATAAAATATCACACATATCAAAGATAAGATACGTTTCTAAATTTTCAATGAAAAGATTAATCATATTGGAAGTGTTTATGTGAATATTAAAATGTTCACTCCTAATGTTGGTTGTAAAAACTACAGATTTTATTTATAATAACGATCAATCAACGGTGTATTAGTAAAGTACGCTCTGAGCACAGTTTTTTTTTTGGAACTTATACAAGTCGATACAATTTAAATTTCTGAGTGTAATGGACGTTACTCTGAGTCGAAAAAGCTTAAACAAATAAATATGTGGAAAAATAACGTTAGATAAAATTATCGTTAATATTTGATGACTGTAGTCAGTTGAAAATATGTATCAGAGCTATATTTGAATTCATTTTTCAAACATTGGTTTAGGTTCCGAGCTTTTTTTTTGCCAATACTCAAATCAATAATATTATATTTAGACATTGAAAAAATTAGTTCAAGACCATCAAATGTTCGTTCGAGCAGAAAATAGAATAAGCAATAACATATACCAAAATTACCGTCATTAACTGTTCTCTCATGATGCGATTTTGATGAATCAATGAATTGGTGTCAATAATCTTTTATTAATAAAGATTTATATATTTTAAATAATGCTGTCAGACATGCATAATCACTTATATGTAAGATCAACATCAAGATTTTTCCTTGAATGATTTTCATTGATTAAACAAAAATGATTTTGTACAAACTGTTGTAAATCAAAAATTACATTAACAAAAATAGAAATATTCTATTGAATGACTTGTTTAAAGTAGATATTGTTATGACATTCTCTGACTAATAGAATCATACTGTGACATTGAATAATAATAATTGATTGATCTCTTCTTTTGTATTTGTTGGTATGATTATTACATAACTGTAATCTTTTACAATAACGAATTGACTTTTTTATGTAATTATTTTTTGTTACATTGTGTCAAGAAATAGAACAATTGCCTTATTTCGTAAGAATACGTAAACCTATCAGAATTTGAAAAGTTAAAATTCTATCAAATTTTCGCTTTCTTTTCAAAAGTACTTGAACTTAATCAATTTCAAGGTTTCATATGCTACATCAATTATTGATAGAATACGAATTTTTAACATATAGAATTGATTTTTTTTTGAATCAATATACTTCAATATTTTTCAAACTGAACTACACTAATACCATTTATGAATTACCACTTTCCTTTATATGCATAGGAGAGTATATATAAACATAATCATTTTAAGGTAAATGAATGTTATATGACTAAAAAATTCAATTCGATAAAAAAAAAACGTTATGATTTGACGCGATGTATTCATGACTTTTTTATGCTTACATACTTTTTTCGGTTTAAAGTTCGTACTGTTGAATAATAAATATAAATATGAGAACTAATTCGTTTTTTATTTTCAAATTATTAAAGCCTGGTAAAGTTATCATATTCTATGTTAATCATGTATAAATATCAAGTTTCTCTTAACGATAGGAAGCTCTTTTATTTGAATGTTTACATTGGATAGAAAAATAGAATTCAAAATTAATGTTAGTATTGTCTGAACAGAACAATACATGCTTTTGTTCAATCATTTCGACTGGTACCTAATATCGAGTATAGCGTTATTTATAGGCTTCCCCATCATAAATAAGTTCTTAATAAAAGTTAGAATACAAACAACTGTTTAATGTAAAGCTTCTACTATTGTAAAAGATTTATAAATGATATATGCTTATATCATATAATACACTCATAAGTAGTGAGACGAATATCTCTTCATTCATATGATACCTTATCATGTAACACCTTTAATATTCAACTTATAAATTAGATATTTTATTTCAATATTATTTTTATAATCAAATCGTATTTGTTTTTGCAATTAAATATTCATTGATCTCTTATATGAAACTATCGATTTCTCTAATATATTCATATTAAGTCATTAGTATAAATTGAGCACTACAATCTCCAGTTTTTGTTCAATAATGCTGATCGATTGTTGAATATAGACCATATTACGTAAAAGACTATGAACTTTAAGTATGTTTCATAATAATCGGTTCACTTTGTGTGTATCTTGAATTATTTCTTTGTTGTAAATACATGGCTGCAATAAATAATCAATACATTTGATTTCGAACTGAAATTTTGCTTATTTCGAATAACTCAGATTTTATAACATTGATACAGAAACATCTGGTATATTAGTTATAAAGATGATTGCAGTAAAGTAAAACATTGCAGTCATAATTATAATACAAGATATTCTTAATCAATTAAAAACATTCATGAGTAATTATAATAATAATAGGATATAAAAAGTATATCTGAATATGTAATTTTCTATTCAATATGTAGTACATCAGCTATTATTATCTTTACGTTCTCAGGGTCAAACATTATTTTATCATCATTTATCGATATCATTATTTTTAATAATCAATGTATTCATTCCATACATTAACATATCAATATCAATAACTCTTATTTTCTTATTATCGAAAGTTTAAAACATCTTTTTCCCTTATTTTTTTTTCTTGTATAGTTTTGTTTTTATTTATCTATATGTGCAATGAGTGTTACAGAAATAGGAAAACAAATGAATGCGCACACAGCATTAACAAATATCATAAGCAACTGTGCTGTCACTGAGTAAAAAAAACAAGGAAAAGAAAAGCACACCGGGCAGACATATATAAATATGCGCACTCAAGAAAAAAACAAACTTATATACACTTCACAAATGCCACAAGATATTAATGTTCTTTATTCATTGAATGATGACGACTAATAGATGAATTATAAGTCACTGTTAAATTATTTAAACTTCGACTAAGACCTTTTCGTATAGCTGAAGCTGGTGTTGTTGGACATGTACGAAAATCTAACGGAGAACTATTGAATTCATCATTATCATCAGATATTAAATGTTCAATATCCATATTAGCAAATATTGCTAATGGGAAATCTTTATTAATTTCATTATCACTAATTTCTGTATCATCGTCATCTAACATATGTGTTGTAGATGATTCTTCAAAATGATGTCTTAAAACACGCATCATATGAACTGTTGGATCGCCATGTAAATCAAATGTAAATGTTCCATGTGGTAATACTGGTGGATCATCAAGATCAGTTTCAATTAAAAATGGTTCACCAATAGGAAAATTAGCTGCTGCATGTGCACGACGACGAGCACGTGTATGTCGAACAAGTTTATATATTCCAAATGGTGGTAAAACAGTTACAGCTGCAGTTACAACACCAGCTACAATTATAGGTGAAGCAACAACAACACCGGTTGCAATCATACCACGTATTGTACGTCGAAGCCATGGTTTTTCAGGATAAAAATTATATGGACATCCAAACATACTATTAAGAAAACAACAAATGTTTAAAGTTTATTATTACTATTTAAAAAAAACAGAACTTCAAACCTGAATCTGTTACTATGTTGACCAATAAACGGAATTTGATAATAACGTCTACCACATAAATAACAAAATTCACATGAACATGATTGGCATGTCATATGAGGACAACCTATTTAAAAAAAATATTATATAATTAAATAAACATTATAAACAAGAAAAAGAAGACATGCCTCCAGCACGTTGTATAAGTGAAGAACATTTTGGACATTTTCTTGCATTCCATTGTTCTTCATTTTTTTGATTGATCCATTTTAATAAAAGTTTATCACCTTTAATAAATTGTTTACATGTCATATTTTCATGCCAAGGTGCTGAACAACGAAAACACCAAACAAGTGAACATTCAGAACATTGAACTTGTTTTGGAATTTTTTTATTATTGTCTTTTTTCCATTTTTTAGTTTTTTCTAATGGAATAGATTTTATTGTATCCAATGAATAGAGATGACAACAACGAGGACCTACAGAAAAATAATTATACCATAATTAATAGAAATTTAAACAAAATGAGAAAAAAAAAGACTTTTTTTTTTTTCTTACATGTCTTAGCACGCGGATTTTGATTAACAGCTAAGTATAATTTAAGATAACGTTCATGCAATGGAGGATCATATCGAACAAAATTTACTATTGATTCCCTTGTTAAATATTTGTTACATTCATTAGCTACACAAGGGATTTTAATTCGACCATCATTTATTATAGATGATATGTGTGCACGCCAACAACTATTACAACAAAGGAAATAACAACATGGAGATACTTGTAATACTGCTGGTTCCAAACAAATTGGACAAGGTGAACTAACATAATTTGGTGGTGTTGGAAATGATTGTGGATAGAGTGAATCGTCAATGAGTGTTTCATCGTCATCATCGTCAAACGATTCATTATCACCCTCACTTACAGTAGCAGTCTTTTCAACATCTGTCAGTTGTTCTTGTGGCTTATCGTTATCATTGGGTAGACGACCTTCATCAATAGAAGTAGTAGTAATCTCAACATTATTAGATAGTACTGTCGTATTAGTTAGTGACTGTCGACGACGAATTGATTGTGCAATAGAACCTGTCTCAATACAATAAATTGTTAGTGAGCCTGTCGATGATGCTGATGACAGTGTCGTATTTGTTGATGGTGCTGATGTCATAGCACTAACATTAAGTTTGTTTGACAGTGAACGACGAATAAGATAATTGACATCAGGAGTGTCCGATGAATTCAATTCTTTATTTACATGTAATGCGGACGGAATATCAGTTGAGCTAGATAAGCAATGCTCAGCCATCTAAAATAAGAATCGATTGCGTCTTTTTTATCCTTGTAAGAGAAATAAAAAATCAATGATATATACGTAAAAAAAAAACCGACTAATGTTGCTAAAAAAAGCTCAGTTTATCTATATGATACTAAATAACATATGAGAAGGAAAAAAAACTGGACGAAAATATTGCAATCGATGATAAAGTGAAACGTCATCAATGCTGATAGTAAATAGTAAATAGATAAAACTCATCGACGTAAGTCATCAATTTCGTTCACTCACTTCTCTTCTATTTTTTTTCTTTCGTCTTTTTTCTTTTTTTTTGTACATATATTCTCATGTATGATGACGAAGAGTAGTGAACATGCTTGCGCTTACTTGTAAAGGTTTCTATCTTTCTCTCTCATTTTTTATTCTCCTTAGTAAGATTGTGTGTGTGTGTGCGTGTCTTTTCTTTTTTTTTCTTTCTTTCACGGTGTATATGTTGACGACATCCAACACAATTTGTTATTCGCTTCGACTTGACATCGCTTGCAAAAACGAGAGAAAAAGAGAGTATAGTCGTCATTTTCTTTTCTTCTTTCTGTTTAATTACGCTTACTTCTCCCAAAAAAAGTGTCCCGATATGGTTATGTGGGGCGTAGGCTTTCGCTTTGTCAGAACAGAGAAAGGCAAGCAAAAGAAAAAAAGAAGAAGAAATCTAGCTAAATGCCCTACATCACACAAATGGCGACAAAAGAAAAAAAAAACAAGGCAATATGATCGTCATCTTCAGAGAATAGTAAAAAAAAGAACAAAAAAAAAAAAAACTTATTTCAAAAAGTATTTACGTAGATTCTTACCGTACATGATGAGTTAAATATCATCATAATCAATGCTGACAAAATTATCAAAATTTGATATATTTATTTGCTTCTGATAAGTTACACGTATTATAATTATTTTATTGAATAGTTTTCTTCTTCTTTTGTCTGTTCTGTCAGAAGAGTTATGAAATATAATTGCTGGAAACATGTCCGATTGTCTGTATCGTATTATTGAGAATCTATTTTTAGAGGATAACTTACCCTTGACAAATTCATAACTATGCCAAGATTTTTTCTTTCAAATTATCATGCAGTTTAAAAATTTATAGCAAGATTAAGTAACAATGAAATTTTAATTTCATAATCTTATTGAAACAAAAAATCGAATAATCTAATATATTATCATTTATTCGAATAGTTTAATCAGATAGTTATTACATCAATTTTGTTTTATGTAATATGATACTACTGTTTTATTCATTAGAATTAAGAACATATTTTTTTTAGATTAAGAGAATTAATCTTATTTGTATCTCTGTCTTTCTTACATTAAAAGACAAGTTTTACATTGAATTATATCTTATAGCTCAAGGCATTAGAAAATATTCTCCGCTAACCAATCGACTTAAAAACCAACAAAAGTTTCACACAAAAAAAAAAAAAATTCATTAATTTTTGCATTAAAATAATATCTTTAAGATTTTTTGCATTTAATTTTAATTGAAATTTTATTTTTTATTGAAAACTAAGAATATTCATATTTTTTAACTTTCATTTACAACACAGGGACAAGAAAAAAAAAAGTTCGATGTAATATTTCATGAAAATTGAGCCTAACAAAGTGCATATTGACTACACACAAAAAATACAAATTGAAATATATCCCAAAACAAGAAAACACAAGTTTCGTCAGATAAATTTCAATTGCAAAAAAAAATAGAATTATTATTCAAAGAAAAAACGAAAGCAAATCGATATGAACAACTACATTGAGGCTTAGCGAGAATACTAGTGATAGAGGAACAAACTTGTGCGTTTTTTTTAAACCACTTACAAAAAAGAAATCATGAATACAATATGAAACATCGAGATACTCATAATACGACAAATACCAACACATGCACAAAACAAAAAAAAAAGGAAATATTCTGCGCATATAAATGCGTGACGTTCTACGTTTGTTAGATACAAAAGGGAAACTTGGGATGGATTAACACGTAAAAAACAAGAAGATAGTAGAATTAAGGTAGCGTTCTGATCAATGTATTAGTGGGAGATTGGATATTAAATGATATTGGGTTAGAGAGAGATGATTGAATTGGAGTACGAACTTCTTCATCATCGTTGTCATCAAAACTTGGTATTGATTTCAATTGACTTTGTTGAAAACGATCAGCAACAATTGCAATTAGAGCTGCTCCTTTACCGCTACCATCATCGGATAATGTTAATTTAAACTAAAAAGAAAAAGGAAAAATTTTCATTATATATATATATAGAAAAATTAATTTATAAAAAGTAATCAATAGCAAAAAAATCATCGAAAAACACCTTGTCAAGCTTGTGTGAAATGAGCATAAATATTGACACCAAAAAGAGCAGTTTTGTTGTTGATGTTTGTTTTTTTTTTTCAATGTGAATTTTGTTCTCATTAATTATCGTAAAGCTTTATTCTTTTTACTATCATATTACTTTTCCTCTTTAGCGGCTGCAATTGCTGTCGCTGCCGTTAAAGCTGCACCCATGCTCGAGCCATCAAAGGATAATTGTAGAGAAAACTGAAATTTGTTTTTGTTTGTTAAAGTTTTTCAATGAATTAGCAGCAACTTATGTATACATATTCTCTTATTGATTTACTTTTTTTTTTCTAATGAATATTAACTATTTAACTTACTTTGATATTTTTATTGACGAGATTTTTCATACATTTTTCCATATTTCGTTTAAATCTTGGATGATATCGATAGAGTGAACCGTCAACACCAACCGTTACGTTTGGTTTGTTGATTCGATTGATTATTACGGCGAGACCTAAATTGAATATACGATAGGATAGTTTTTAAGATAAATAAAAAACTTTTCAGTAAAAATATTTTGATTTTAAATTTTGGAGTGAATGATAACACGATAGGTTGCGTCGAGAAACCTCATAAAAAAATGGTAGAAACTTAAAAGGAATAGTAGAACACTTATATTCAGTAAGCGAGTGTTCGTAGTCAGCTAGATTCATCAAAATCTTTTTAAGTTCCTAACGATTTTTTTAGATCGGAATCGATACTTTTTTCTGTGAACTATTGTTCGACATTTACAGAACTATGTACTAAAGTCTTTGACATGAGTCTTATTCAAAAAAATGTCTGATTTCATGCATTCGACATTAACACTTTCATTAATTGACATGAGAAGCAATAGAATGTAGATCTTTACGGAAATATCGAGAGCTGAGCAATTACCGGTTTTCTTAAGTACGAGTACTGACTGTTTGGACTATGAGTATGTACGCGAGTATGACCTGTAGATGCTGAGTACTAACTACTCTGACCGCCAATACGCGTACGAGTATGACCCCCCTTTATTATGAGCTCTGACAGTTCGGCTCATAAGTACGCGTACGAATATGACCCTTGGCGTACGAGTATGGCGTCCCAGGTATGAGTATGTACTCGTACTTCCTCAACTCTGCGAGTGTCTTATGGGTACTGATTATATCTTAAAGTGCAGGCGTGTGTGTTTGATAAAGCATATTATATTCGAGTGTGATTCTGAATTTTCTTTGATTGATTTTAGATTCAAAGTACAATGCATTAGATAGGTTTCAATAAGATACTTACATGCACCAGCTAGTTTAGCTGCTCGTTTGGATACATTTTTGCAAATATGTTGTATAATAGCACAATCATCGAATGTTGGATTTCTAATACCCATATCTTCAAGAACACGTCTTGTGTTGGCAAATGCAATTCCTTCATCAGTTTCGACAGTACTAACAAATTTCGTATAAAAACCACCACGTGTAAATAATGGTGTACGATAATCACCATAACCATCACGTTGACCAATAAATAATAAATCTTGTTGCATTAAATCAAGTATAATTAAACGAACAATTTCACCCATATACATTCCACTAATCATTTTTTCAAATCTAAAAAAAAAGAAAAAAATTAATTTTACACTTTAACAATAGTTTATTTTTTTTGTTTTTCATTTACATTTGTTTGCTAGGATTGACTGATGATAAATCAACTTCTTCGTCATATTTCGTTCGAATATGATTCAAACGATTATTATTTCCAAATGCTCCCCATTCCATATTAATAATGACTTGTTTTGGTTCATTATAGTCTCCATCCCACGTACCGACACGATCTAATTTTTCCATATAACACGCATTTGTACCGGTCCCTAAAATAAGACCGATTGCTGTATTGGGATCTTTATATGCACATGCCATTAATGTCCCAACAGTGTCATTAACCAAAGCAACACATTGTACATTAAGACCCTAAAATAAACAACAAAACATTCGTAGAAGAATTTTTCCTTGTTTTTGTTTTTGTTTTTCTTATTCAATCGTTACTTTTTCATCAATAGCTGTTTGTAACATGTTAACAACATCTTCATTGACAACACCGGAACATGTAAAACCTTTTGTCCAAGATGTTAATCGTGCTGATGCAAGACCTTCTTGCTTACAAGGAAAAGAAAATGTAAATCCTATAGGAAAATAAAAACAAAAGAAATTTGATTAATGATTAAAAATAATTTGAATTAGAAATTTACCTAATGGGTAACGAACACCTGGTTTAACAAGATTTTCTTTTTTCATAAAATCCAAAAGACAATCAGCAAGATGACGAAAAAGCTAAAAAAAATAATTAAATTCAATTATTTTTCTTGTAAATCTATGAATACTTACATTGACACCAGCACCAAGCATAATTGATTGTGGTATGACGAAGATTTTTGATGTTAACTCAACTCGTGATTGTGGCAATAAAGTGACAAGTAAAACACGAAAATTAGTTCCACCTAAATCTAATGCAAGAACTTGTCCAGTTTCTGTACCGTCGGCAATATTTCGAACATAAGTAGGAAACATTTTAACATCCGCATTTTTATGGGTTGCTGGGGAAAGCCCTGCATCCATTTCTTGTTCAAGTAATTGCATTATTTGACGAAGTTTCTCATCATCAAGACGTAATGATTCAAGCACTTTTTCAATCTATGAAATATAATATATATAGTAATGAAACATAGTGACATCTATTAAATTACATGACGAACTAAGAAATACTATCGTTACTCCATATGACGGCTGATAATAAGGTTAAAGAAAATCGTCACGTCTGTAATGGTATGTGAAATTTATAAAAAACGGAACGATGATTAGTACTGATTTTTTGCCATAAATGTATATATGCGTTCTAGGTCATGTACCTTGTTTTACTTTTCTTTAATGCACTTTTTTTCTTTGTGAAAAAAATTGATAAGAATTGTAAACTATGTATCCATAACAACATTTACTTTGTAATCTCACAACTGTTATTTACTCATTAAGTCATTGAATACGAAAAAAAAAGAAACTACGAAATAAATTCTGGATTTTATGATTATCAATTATTTTGTAATAGTTTCGATTTTGAAAACAAAAGTTTCTATGATTATATTGTTGTTTCAGTTTTTTTTTCCTCTTCTTTCATAGAAATTTGATCTCAACCATTATTAGTAGTTATCAATATTAATCGGAAATTTTTCCTTTCTTTTTGTGATAGAGGAAAAAAACAATTCTTCTTTGTTGGTACATAATTCTTCTTAGAGAAACTGTTTATGGTGTAAATAAACATATTTCACAAGAGAGTAGCCAGATTTCTATTAGATCTTATCATTATTTCCGAGCATTTCCTTTTTTTCCTATTTTTTTTCTTCGTCAGGTTCTTCATATATATATATAGACATATATATTATTCACAAGTCTGATTTTGCCGTTCTGAACGGGGGTGTGTCATATAACATATTGCGTAGGACAAATGATATTTTCTTCGCAATTGACTATTGCTTTTTCTTTTTCTTAGGCAAGATGACGTTTTATTGCATCATGCAGTTTTTTTCATGCTGCTCTTTCAAGAAAAAATAGCATAGTCTATTGTGAATACATTATTTTTATTACAATAGAATAATAAATATTAAATTTCATTTGTTTTTACCTGATCATTTGATTCCGGGTGACGACTATGAAGGGCATAGGTCTGATTAGGTCCGGCTGCTCTGTAGCCTATATAAGCTGCTAAACCAACCACAGAACAAGCAGCAAGACTAAAAAATCCAATACGTAATGTAGATGCCAATGACTCATCTTTAATTATTGTAGCAATTGAAGACATGATTTTGAATAATTTGATATAATTATTAAAAATTTAATGCATTACCAATTATCTCAATATGTAAAAAACACGTGATGTTCGTGTAAATACGTAGTACAATTTCTATTAAGATTATAGGAATTTTTAATAGGAATAGTAAAATCCAATTGTTAAAAATAGAAACGTGTCGCCAATTGACGAAAGTAAATAAAAACGAATTTTTTTTTGTTTGTTTCGTACAACTAGGCAAAAAGAGAACGATCAAATAGACGCAAAACCGTTTAACCGAATAAAATTTATACTTTTGTTTATTTTTTTTCTTGTTCTCTTATTGTTGCACAGTAGCTGGGGTAGATGCAGTTGTATGTTGTTGAATAAATATGTTCGAGCGTGTGTATGTTGAGAAGTTGTCTGTCGCCTTGCGCGTTTTTATACAAAGTAGTCTCTGACGAATCATAAAACATAATATTCTTTTTTCCTTCTTTTTTTTTTCTTTTACCCTATTCTGTGTTATTTTCTTTCTTGTCGATGATTTTTCTTTTTTCTCCTCTTGTTTTCTATTGCCGGTTGACGTCATCGGGAAGAGATATGGGCTATACTGTTAGATTTTTGCTAGCGAGAAACACGAGAAAAAAAACATAGACAATAATAATTGATGAAGGAGCAACGTCTTAGACATGGGTACATTCGTATTTTGAACTTCGATATTTTTTCATCAGATAATGATTATATGGAAAACTACCAGTCTTATTAGGTTGAGTTCATACTTAATTTGTAATAAACAATTTGCGAAAAAAAACCTGTAGAATACATTAATTATTCATAGAATAAAGAAAAATTAATATATTTCATATTTGAAACTCTTTTTTTTTATTGACTAAAATGTTTAATTTTCAAACAAAATGAATAAAACATGCAAAGATATATTTGAAGAAAAAAAAAAAAAACGAAAAGATAATAGAACAATCATTGTTTATATAATGAGATAGTATATGTCATAGTCAATGTTTTTCTTGTTTGTTAATATCTTTTTCTCATTAACCTATTCTTTCCACAATCGGCCAAATCAACAGGTACACAATCATTATCTCGAGTTGAGTATGCCAGACCGTTATCACATTCCATTACACTATGCCAACCTAAAAAAGAAGCATTATTTATCATCAACAAGATAAACATTTTTGTTTCTAATACCTGTTGCACAATAATGAAATTTATGACAATGTACAGGATCTGGATAGTAACCATTAGGACGACTAGCACATGTAAAAATTGATGGTAATCCAAATGGTAATGTTGTTGTTGTTGTTGTTGTTGTTGTTGTGGTTGTTGTTGTCGTTGTTGTTTTACTAACAGAACGAGTAAATAATTGAAGCCATTTTTTGTTTGAAGATCCTTTTAAATAAATGTCCTTGATGTACGAAAAAAAAAATCTTTTAATAACAAAGTCTCATACCTGAAAGTGGCTCAAATGATTTTGAACTTTGGCAACCAACAAGGTGAGCTGCCATACATAAACGTAATAAAGACTCCCACGCAAGACCTGGTGCACACATTGATCGATAATCACGTCCATCGACACATACATGATAAATGCGGCAATCATTAACGTCACCAAAATAACCGTCAGCTGTTAATGAGGAAACTCAATTAACATGAATAAAAATGAAAAAGAAAACTCTTTTTTTTTTGCATACCAACACAACTAAATCGAGTTGAACGTTGTCTTTTAATTATTTCTGATGAACCTGGATTAGTTGATATAGTATCTGCAGTTGTAGCTAAATAATTTGATTATATTATAATTAAAAATTTATATTATTTTCATTTATGTATTATTTCGCTTTTATTTAAATCGTTTATTTTTGAACATTTAAACTTAACTACATAGGAAATCCAGTGCATACTCTATGACTCGAAAAATTTCAATCACCTAATGTAAAAACGTAATAAAAATAATACATAAAGGTGTACTGTCTGAATTTTCGTTCGTATTCTCAGAGTGCAAAAAGTATAAGCATCATTTTATTCGTCGTTTGAAATAGTTATCAAACATAATGAAGAAATATCTCAATGAATTTTATTCTCAATACTTTCTATAAAGATCATACTAATTAATATAGTAACCAGTTCAACATTAGTCAACTAACGAAGGAAGTCTTCCAAGTGTGAAATCAATTATGAATCCAGACAATGTGCATTAGGTAAATAAGAATGAGTCATGAATATACTGAAAAGAGCTTGTGTGCTTAGTTTCTTTGTTATCGAAATAATGCACTTTTACCGTAAGTTTTAAATAAAAGTCATGATTATCTTCAAAACAGATCATTTTCAAATTTTTTCTTGAAATTTTACATTGAGACATACTTTAAGATGATTAATTTTTTTGTTTTGAATATTTCAGATCTTGTTGCTATTCATATTCTAAGATACAACTATGATAATAGAGTGTCTTTGATGTCTTTTGTATAAATCAGCAAATTTGATGTTCTTATGTTAGTATAAGAGTAAATTGAAAGATCTGAAATTATTCTCATTAAGTTCTGTCTCTATGTAAAATTTTAAGTAGAGATTCGAAAATTAATTTTCCCGAGGAGCACTACAGCATTTATTCAAAAAACTGTGTAAAAATTTCGTATTTCTATAGTAATCAATTCTTTTTAGAGTATTCATAGCTCATTTAGATCTGACCATAATGTATATAGTCTTGACTAACAAGAGATTGAACAATTGAAGTTCAGGTTCCACGTGGTATGGGATAGTCCCATCTCATAGGATGAGACATGAGTCTTTTGGTAAAAGTCTAATACAATGGGATGAGACAGAAATTTCGGAAAAATTATCCCATATCATTCAATGAGACATTTGTCAAAAGACTCACTTCTTATCTCCTCTCATGTGACAATTATCCGCTTATACAAAGATTTACTATAAGGAAAGATACAATTGTTTTTATTATATAAACTGCATTCTTATCAATCTCAATAGAGTTCGCGGAAAATAAAATTTTATTCTATTCTCTAAAAAGTTCTGCCTTGTATTTATTCGAGCACAGTAAAATGAATATATAAATGAAAGATGCAATTTTTTCTATTGCAATAGTTAGAAGCAATGAGTTTATTTAGACTTTAGTAATAATTGATAAATGTCTTTTGAAGAATAATTGTCGTCTATAATTGTATGTCAATCTGTTCCATCAGGTACAAGAAGGCGTGTGGGTGTGAGAGAAAAAAACCCGACCCCCCCCCCTGCCCCCACAGAGAAGAACAGAAGAAAAACACGCATCGAAGATAATATTATCTGATTTTATCGTCACATATCATAACAAACAGCTGTTATCGGAATTTTATTATTATGATATTTGCTCAAGCATGATCAAGTGTCATATAAAAATAGATCATTGTATTTATTACCATTAAATATAAACTGAAGGTTTTCCAACCTTTCTTTAGAAAAATAAAGTATCTTTGCAACTACTTGTAGATTGCTCTTAATAGTATAATATTGTCTATATTTAATCAAATAGATAAATATATTACTAAATTTCAATGTTTTTTTTTTGAAAACAATGTGACGAATATGATGTCCCATAGAACGCGAGATTTTCAAACCTACGCAGAGTCCTATTTGGAGAACTTCCTTCACAAGAGACAATTACTTATTTTATCCGACATTATTGATAGAACTGATACTGATTACTGACATGTCTTATTTATTTTCTTGCGCTTATTATCTCATAGAGAATATTCTACACATGTCCAGTTCGCAATCATCAAACATAATTAATTAATTCTTTCAATAAACTAGACTTACTTGATGCAATAGTTGTTGTTGATGTTACTGGAGGTTCAGGTTTAGCTCCATGACATTCAGCTTGTTCATATGGTTTACATGTTTTTGTAATACGATCAAATAATAATTTATTTGAACATGTTCGTTGTTCTAAATGACCATCAACACATTGAATATATTGTGAACAAACAACTGGATCAGCAAAACGCATTTGACTTGAATAATTTGGTGGACATGAATTTTGACCTTATGAAATCATTCATTTGAAGAAAATTTTATAACAAAAAAAAAACATATACTTACATTCAGTTACTTCATGAGGCCAAGCACAACTTTCCAAACCTTTGAATTATATTTTTTTATATAAACTTACATATAATTATTTTCGAAACAATTCTTACGTGAACTCCAAATAAGGCCAGATGAACAAAGTAATGCATCACTTTGAGTTTTCACTCCTAAATAAATTAAATTTATAAGAAAAAAAAAACAATTCTCTTTTTTTCTCTCTTTCATTACCATCACAATAATGAAATACCGAACAATCATAAGGATCAGGAAAATAACCTGAACTACCCGATGTACATTCAATTGGTGAATATGGTGGTGCAATTTGTCCTTCACCTTAAGAAAAATTATTAAGATCAAAATAAATTAATGTATATATATATATATATTCTAACATTCAGCATCTTTTGGCCATAAACATCCATTAGCACTTGATGAAAAATGTAATCCAGCATTACAACGATGTGTTGATTGAAGTACTCCCATTACACACCAATGATATATTGAACATGAACTTGGATCAGCAAAAAATCCTGTTGCACTAGGTCGACATGTATAATTACCTCTGATCAATTGAGAATTTGTTGATGTTGTTGTTGTTGTTGATATTGTTGTTGTAACTAAATTAACAAATGATATATTTTAATTTATTTTTGATCAATTAGTACCTTCATCATAACCCCATTTTTTTCGACCACCAACACATGGTGTAATACTTTGTAAACTACAACCAATTTTAGTTTCATCCCAAAGCATTCCATCTTTACACCAACGAACTGATTGTGTACCACCATAACAAACATGAAATTTACGACAATCATCACGATCAGCATAAAATCCATCTTCTAAATTTTTGAATATACTAGAAAAAATAAATAATAAGATCAATTTAATTTTTTACCAGCACAACGTGAACCAACTTCAGACATATATTGAATTCCAGATAATTTATCATCATTAGCATCTATTTCAAAAGAGAAGATAAAAGTTTTAATAAATATATAAAAATATTTGACTTACATTTAAGAAGTTTTTTCGGTTTTGATGTTGTATTTTGTGTTGATGAATATATATCATTCTTCGTTTTATTATCATATGTTGTAAAACTTCCATTAATTGTATATAAAATCAGTGTCACTATACGATTGATTATAATATAGATAAAAATATTATTAAAAGAAAAACTTACTAAATAGAATAGAATATCTAATGGTCATCTTCAATGTGTTCTTGTTCACTTTGAATTGTATTCAATGAAAGATGATGTTCACTTGAAATATGTGAATATATTGAATGAACTGATTCTAGTAAACGCATTGACAATTTATTGGTCGCAATCGACACGTAAGAAGACAACATTAGGCACGTTTCATTCAATTAACAATTGTCGTTCTCATAGATAGAAGATTAAAAGCAGACGAAATTGTTTCTTATTGGCTCATATTGATAAGCTTTAAACAACACGAGACACGATTAACAGTTACTAAAATTTGTTACGTCGACATGTTGTTTCAATATGTATTGCATGAATTCATAACACAAACAAGTGGATTATATGACATTTATTCTCGTCATTTGTCAAATATTCGGATAGACACTTTCTAATCCATAATAGTACTGTTTTTCACTTATATAAAATTGTTTTCGCTGGTGATTTGTATATACGAACAAAACAAATGTAAACAATTTTTTCATTCTCATTAATTATTACCTCATCAAGAAATTATTATCAGAATACTAGTGAGTAGTAGATCTTTCTAAAAAAATATCTTTTAATATTAAAAGATGTTTTTTATACTAAAACAAAGATAAATTAACACACTATGCAAAAGAATTGTTGAAAACAATCATGTGCTAAATATTCTTCGATCTTGTTGATCTCCGAAGACAGTGGGTTTCATCGTAATCGTACATGAAGACTTGCAAAAACTTTTTTCTTTTGCTTTGATTGTTTACCTACACCAAGTCATTCAATATCGATCTCGAATCTATTTTATTCATATAAGATATATTCAGTAAGTTTAATAATAGACGGATGCTTGATTCATATACGACTATTGAATGCATGACACTGTCCTTCAGTGACGTTACTTGATTCTGCCAAGTCTTGCAAAAACTGACTCGTAGAGATTCTACAATTGCAAACTAAATTTCGATCTTTAAAAAGAAATATACGTTCTTTTTTCGTCATTCGATACTAAATTTACGAATATTCTTGAGAGCTCTTCACCATTTCAATTTTATTCATTTCTTAAGATTATTATGCGACGTTGTTCAAGTTAATAACAACTACCAACACAATTGATCAATCGAAAAAAAAAGAAAATCAATTGAGGAAAAATGACACTTAATTTCTGAACCTGGATCCGGTCACATCCATATCTATGTTTATCTTTTTCACCAATACCTGGCACCCTCTGTGTACATGAGCAAGGAAAGGATCAAGGTTTTAACTATTTATTGGCTACTCTTAGCAAAAATATCAATATACAGTTATTTCTTGTTGTTGATTTTTCTATTACTCGATACTTAATAAATTAAAAGTTTTCGCTTAGTTAAAAAGACCATTTTGTTAACAAAAAAGAATATTAACAGTTCACTGGTAAACAAAAATTGTCAAACCAAACTAAAATCTTCTGCTATGTGAAATAGTCTTACCAAGAAAGATTTTCAAGTAATAAATTGCTTTTAAGTTGAGACAAAATTTAATCGTTAGAACCTAGTCAATAAATATATCCTCTTGAGTGATTCGAATCGCCTAGTCGTTGCTGTTGAAACATCGAATTTTCAGTAGATTTTTTTCTGTTGGACACTTGTTTTCAACCCATATCATACTTTAGAATTTTGATCAGGAACTTCGCTCATATAAACTCACCGATTAGATTAGCTTGCACAGAAGTTATAAAATTTTTCTGACAAGCTAATCGACTCGGTGTATTAATCTGTTCAAAGTTTCAGGTTAAAATTCAAAGTTATGCTATCGTTTGAAAATTGGGATTGAACAGGAAGAATACACTAAAAATTCGATATCTCAGAAACAAAGATCTAATAGCTCGAACCATTCTAGGATATTTACTTATTCACTAGGCCCTCTCAATTTAAAATATTTTCAACTCGAAAACAATTGATTACTTAGGAATCTTTCTTCGTTTAGTTGTATTTATATAAACGAGATCAAGCAAGAATATCTTCTATACAATCAATCTAAAGATTTACTTACTTTATAAATCATCTTCTGTTACCAATCCACTATCTAAGCATATTCATAGTTATCAAAATTAAAAGAAAACGACAGTTTCTAATGCTAAAATAAGTATCAATCAGTTTTATACATCTCTACAAACTGAACTCAGGTCCTCCAGATCGAGTTCAACAATAAATTAAAGTTGCAATATTTGACTGACGACCATTCAAAACAACTAATAATATCGGTTTTAAAATCTTACACAACAAATTATTAATTTTGAATAATACTTACCTTAAAGGTGCAACGAGTCTACTTTTTTTCTGAACTAGACTCGGGTTCATAGCTTTCTACACTGAATGAAATTAAAAGTAGGATTACCATTTCTTTTCTGTATCACTTCATCGAAATCAACAAGCTATCAATCAGATAACTTATCTCGAAGAATGGTCTTAGCTGAAGTCTGATATTTTTATTAGAATTTATCGTAACGATTCTTTAATCATATTTCATATTCGATTATACTAAAACAAATTTTTATTTAAAATACTTTTCAGTAAATATATTAATATGTATTTTACAAATTTCTATTACTCTCATTGATTAATAAAAATACTAATTAACTAAACATCGAAAAAAAAAACTAAACCGTTAAAAAGAACAAATGCACCTCTGCTCTAAACGAACCATCACTTTTTTCATCGCCATCATCATTCGACAACTTCAACTATATTTCGTATGAAAAAAAAACTCAATAGTGCGTAACATTCCACCTTTTTTCACTTACATGATATTAAAAAACCCATGCTAAGAAGGCTCAATATAAAACGAAAAATGCTTTTACGATCATCTGTAATTCGTCGTACTGTTTATTATTTATTTATAATAATCACAATTACTTATATTGTATATAAAACATATGATTATTATGATGAAGGTTATTTCAACATTTTTGATTCAAGTGATCCTATTAAACGATACAATAAATATACATATAAAACCGGTGATTTGATTCCAGTATCGGGCTATAAAATTCTTCAATCTGTTGCAGATCCTTCATCACAAAAGATTCATGAATTATATACTCATCTTGATGGATACAATGAATTAAAAGATTATTTTATATTTTTTCCCGAAGAATTTTATCATATTACATTAACTAAATTGATAAATAATCTATCTATAACAGATAAACAATTAGAAAAATTAGAAAATGAACAAGATTTACTTGATAAAAATAATACACAAACAAAATGTATTGCTAAAAAATTACGATTTATTGATAAAAATGAAATACGTTTAGAAGTTGAATTAAAAAATGATTATATTGATGGTTATCTTAAACATTTGCGAAAACGATGGGATGAAAATTTTTCTGAATTAATTACAGAACATTGTACATCATTTTATATACCATTAGCTTATCAATATAAAGATATACCGAATGAATATCTTTTGAATCGATTCAATGAAACATTAGAACAATGGCATGACATACCATTTGAAATTGAACTTAATTCTATTGACATATGTTCATATGCAAGCTTACTAAATTATGACACTATTCTGGCTGATGTTGACGAAGAAATTTAATATATGTGTTTGTCCTATTCAATAGATAATTAATGTCAAAAGAAAGACGATATAAAAACAGGATTAATTAATTATAGTTTTGAAAAATAAAATGTTTTTCTTTTTTTCAAAGAAATAGATTTCATGTAACATTTAATAAATTTTATATAAAATCAAAGCTTATAGTTAACCTCAAGTAAAATTAAATTGTATTTTTCAATTAATTTACTGACTGTATATTGTGTATATTGATTCTTCCTTAAATTAAAAAATGAATTTTAGTTTTATGTAAAATTCATTATTTATATTCTTAGTTATTTCTACTTGAGTTAATTGAAAACATAAATTTTTAATAATTTCTATCATTAAAAAATTAAAATTAGTTTCGTCTTTTTTAATTGTACAATCGTAATATTGGTCTCAAAGACACATCTTCTTAACTATACTAATAAGCTTTCGATCTGAAATATTTTTGTTAACTGAGTTCGAATCTAAAATTTGGCTATTTATCGGATTCGGATGCAGATCTAAAAATTTTAAATTCGGTGCATTCTAGTCATGTGCAAAATGTTTTGACAGCGCTAGTTATCGAATACAAAAACTGAGAAAAAAGTATTTCGTATTTTTAGGACATCTATCCGGTTTCGATTAGAAAACTCGATTGAGACTATCAACCTATGGTTTGATTGAGGTTAGGGTGTGAGTCCGAAAATTTTGGATCCCAACGGGTTCTAATTCTTATTTAAGGTATATCGTTAAACAATAAATTCTTAAAATTTGTGTTTAGTTTTGAACAATTGATCTATGACGTCATATTACATTATTATGGATGAAACTTTGCACAATATTTTTTTCAACGAATTATTTGGTCAAAGACCTCATATTTTCAGTTTTAAACATAATTTCAATATGCTTTTGTGAAATATGGTCTAAAAGACGTGTTAGACTATTCAGATAGCAATCAGGGCCTCGTCTTCCTGAAGGCGTAACGGATACTGTAATATTATTTCACTCTTGTCGGAGACTATGTAAGACATACTCAGGAGACTGAAATATAATGCATGATTAGTATGAAAGATAGTTAAATATAACGTTGTTTTACGTTGTCCTTCTTTCAAAGTGACTGTAACGTATAACAATTATACTTAATATACGTTACAAATAGAGAGTAATTGACACATCAAAAGTTATACTAATGGATACCTTCATTTTCAATGTCAATAACTACATTATTTTCAGTTTAATCCGTAGATATTATGCTAGCAGATTTTATCTACTAATTGAAGTATTGGACTGATGCTATAGCATTTCTAATTGCAAATAACCCTTCGTTCATTATAAAATATCATTTTTCAATGACAAATATATTCATTCTTCTTTCGTTTTTTTTTTCATTCAATCAAAAGGCTTTCGGCATTCATCAAGAACTGTATCATTTACTTTGCTTAATCTTTATGTGTTTGACACGAAAGTCATCACATATTTATTTGTTTGTCACATGAATGTATGATAATGTTTTCTTTACTTCTCCTTTCGAAAAAGTGAAATAATAATATTTGTAAGAGCAAAAACGAAACGCAAGCGCATCATTAATGCAAAAAAAGAATATACAACCGAAAAATAAACTGAATAGTGAGTACGAGAAACAGAGAGAGAGAGAGAGAAAGAGACAAAGAGAATAAAGTTTGAGAAAGAAAAAAAAAAGAAAGAGAGTGTTTTTAGATTCATGCAAATATTGCACACAAAACTGTTCGTTCTCGGAGTGGTGTGCACGACAACGTCTCTTTTCTTTTTTCTTCTTTTTTTCTATTTTGTACATAAACACACACACACACATCAATTTTACAGCAAAGCTAAAACACACATACAGTGACAAAAAAAGGGATTGAACAAAATTAAAGAATGTAAATGAAAAAAAAAAAACATCATCATTTTTGACGTGAATTAGAGCCACGAGTTCCTTCATCATCATCATCATCAACACCACCATAAGACTAGATAGATAAAAATAAAAGAGTTTAGTATAATTTAATAAATATATACTTGATTTGTTTCATCCATTATCATATCTTCATCGTCACTCATTACACGAGTTTTACGACGACTACTTGTAGTATTATTTCCATTACCAGATGTACGTGATTGAGTTTGAGATTTCTTAAATTAAAAAGTGTATTAGATTATTTCTTTTCTTTTAAAATGAAAAAGTCGTTTTCTATGATAGTTTGATCAATTTGAGAAAAAGAAAAACATAAGCAAATGTTTAGTCATGTAATTATGAATTTATTCGCAATGATATACAAATAAAAACTTAAGTGTCTTTTTCTTATTTATTGAAGTTTCATGCTCTCGAATAACTTATATTTTTAATCTGAATAGCTAATCATCGATGAACAATAGTGACTTTTAGATTGATGATTGTTTTGATATTTTAATCATTATTCCAACTGTTCCGCATCATATTATTTAAAAAGCTACAGTAGAGTATCTTTTTTTTTACCTTTTTTACATTGGTCTCTTTTTTCACGCGTTTTTTCAGTGGTTCTATAATAAAATATATCATTTTTATGGATTAAAAACTTAAAATTAATTATAATACCATCATCATCTGATTCTTCTTCTGAATTAGAACTAATTGGAATATCTCCTTTTTCAATTCGTTCACGTGCATTTGTAAATACAGATTGAAGAATAATTGAATCTTCATAAATCTAAATAATAATATTATGTTTATTTTTATGATTTAATAAAAGCCCAAACAAAAAAAAAATTAATAAAATTTTACAGTTGAATTTTCCATATTAAATTCTTGTGCATTTTTACATAAGAGCATAACATCAGCTTCAAGTTCATCTAAATTTCGATAACGATGTTCAGCAAGTTTTTTCTATAAAAATAAAGTCTAATAAACAAAAAAAAAACTCAAAAGAAGATTTTTCTGAATACCTTAATTTTATTAAAGTCAACTGGATTTTTAATTGTTTCATAATATTCAGGTAGTTCTTTTTGTGTTGGTAAACGCATAAATGGTTTACTTAATATTCGGTTATCATCACTATAAAAGAAATATTTAAAAAAAAAAGAATCATATATTAATAATAAAAACTTTACTTGTCTCGATATTTAATTACAAATTCTAATAATGTTGTCATTTGTTTAAATAATTTAGCTGGTATTGGATCATCCGAATATTTTTTATTTGTTTCTTTTAATTTACGTTTTCCAGCACGTCTACCAACTTTTGAAGTAATTACATCCATATCATTATCTCCTTGTTTACTATCGTTTTCATCATGTTGACCATCATCGTCATCATCAAAATCAATATTATTAGCAACACGTCGTTTACGTCGACGTTTTTTATCTTGTTCAGGTGTACCTAATGTTCCATCTTCAATTGCCTAAATAGTTTAAAAAAAAAAAACGAAAATTATAATCAAGAATGTGTACGTAATAAAGAGTATTCTTGTCTTTCAGTTATCTAGTATATATGAGAATCTGCTTAGTAGCAGATTCAATAGCTCGATAGCTTCTCGTTAGTTATAGGTTTTGATAGAAGACGAAACTGACACAGAATTCTTGAAATCTTCATACGCACTAACTAACCACATGAACAGGTGTACGTCACAATCTGATCAGTATTCTATAGGACTAGTCACCCGAGACAAATAACTGTTAATAATTTGTCGAGAGTCATTCCATGACTGATAGTACTGAGAGTTTCTGAAAGGTGTCTTTGGAACCAATGATTTATTGACAGAACATCAAATATCTCATGAAAGTATTTTTACAAATCTCTTTCTTTTAGTTTTCGAAGTAGCTAATATTTATTATTTTATTGAAAAATTGATTTCTTCAGAAGATAAAACAAAAAGAGGAAAACTTTGAAAATGGTATAGATGTTGATAGTCTCTTCATCCGCACCCCTAAATGACTCTAGCTATGAGTAAAAATATTTTCGGTTCCATTCTTTTGGAAACCGCAAGACTATACTGAGGCGAGAGCTTTTCTAAGTGTAAAATAGCTTTTGGGTCGGTACTAGGCGCATCATGTAGGTTCGCATGAACCATGAACAACATTAAAGAGTTTGAACTAATCGCTGATTGCTGCCATGGTTTCTCTCAGGAACATAAGGAAAGTTGATTTTCGAATTTCGATTTGAAACTTTCCAGAGTAACAAGTCTCAACGAGAATAGTTTATCGTAAGAAACGGCTATGGTACACTTTCCTTGTGTTGCTGAGAGAGAATACGGTATTCTGATAAAGATACAATGTCTCGGTAGTAATATGCTATTAGTGCAAACTCTTGTCAAAGTATGTATAGCTCATAAAGATTTACATGACGTGCGTAGTTTTGACTTGAAAGGGATTGATCAGTTAGAGAATCTTTTGTCGTTAGTGATTCAATTCTGATAAAAAAAAACGGGGGTTTTATGGACGAATTTCAAAAAACAGTATGACAGAGCATCACAATTTAAAAATTCATTTACCCTAAGCCATTCTTTATCTGTTAATGAATCTGAATAATCGACTTCTTTTCTTTGTCGAGTACCGCGTCCAAATAGATCTAATGTTTCTTGATCTAGTATAGCTTTTTCTAATTCTTTTGGATCTTTTGTTAACCATGCAGGTAATTCAGACAGTTCAAGAAGTCGTGGTTTACGATTAGGCATTCTAGCTTCAGCATGTCTTCGTTCACGATCCATTCTCTAAAAAACAAAAAGAAAAGAAAATTCAACAAAAACGAAAAAAAGCAAAAACAAAACAACTAACATTAAATAAATTATATTCATCTTCAGTTCGTGCAATCATTTGATTAATAACTTCATCATCTGGAACTTCATCTTCTTCTTCATCACCTTCTTCTGTTTCTTGTAGAAGTATTTGTTGTAAAAACTGTCTTCGTTCATTTCCTGTTGATTTATTATTAAACATTCCAGCTTGAATAACTTTTTCATCAACATTTAATTTATAACGAGCAGCTGCTAAGATTTTTTCTTCAACACTATTTACTGTCATTAAACGTAATACACGAACTTCATTTACTTGTCCTATACGATGTGCACGATCTTGTGCTTGTAAATCCTTTAGAAAAAAAAAGAAAACAAAAAAAAAAAAAAAAAATAGAAAAACGAAATTTAAAAAACGAATTTTTTTTGTTTTCTTATTAAATTTACTTGATGTGGATTCCAATCAGAATCAAATATAATAACGGTATCGGCTTTTTGTAAATTTAAACCAAGACCACCAGCACGTGTTGATAATAAGAAAATGAAATAATCTGAATTAGCTTCACTAAATCTTGCTAATAAATCTCCACGTTCTTCAGATTTTGTTTGACCATCAAGACGTAAATAAGTGAAATCTACAAACAAAGAAAAAATAAAATAAAATTTACTAAAAAACAAAAAGAAAAAATCAAATGTTTACTTTTATAAGCAAAATAATCTTCCATTATTGTCATTAATGATGTCATTTGACAAAAAAGTAAAACACGATGATTTGTTGCTTTTAGTTTTGGTAATATACGATCAAGTAATTCAAATTTACCTGATGCTCGATAAAGATCAGCTCTAAAAATAGATAATTATATTTACGAAAAAGAAGAATTCTAAATTATTAAAATTTATCTTCTATACCCATTACAAACACCATTAGCATAATTTAAATGTTCACCAATTTTTTCTTCTAATTCATTAAACATAAATGGATGATTACAAATTTTACGTAATTGCATTATTGTATTCATTAAGGCTTTTGGATTACTTCCTTTACCATTCTAAAATAACAAGATTATTATCTTTTGTTATAATAGACTATAAAGATTAGTAAGGTTTTCTAGAATGTCTTATGATATAGAAATGTGGAAATTTCTAATGAGAAGTTTTTTGATTATTAAGATATAACTAATCGGAGATTTCGAAATTACATTATAGATAGAGTTATCAACCAATTCATTGATCGATGGTAGTCACAAAAGTCTCAGGCTTTGGCTATGGTGACTGAAAGTTTTCGATAAATTGTTTTTCAATGCAAAAAGAAAAAACGATGATAGTATAAGAAGCCAAATGGTGACATCTTTAAAAACTAATTTGGAACGTTAAAAATTCTTAACAATCAAATATCTATTTTTCTGTCGAGTCGATAGCTTACACATCTACTACTATTCCTGGTAATTAATTATTTATTCATATACTTAACAATATATAAATATCTTTATTGATTATATGACTAGTGTTATATTAACGAATAGATTAAACTTCGAATCTTCAATCCATTGCTTATAATCGAAAGTCATAACTCATTGAGAAAAGGCATAGATTATTTAATAATTTAAAAACTAAATTTCATAGAGGGAGTATGGAAAACCAAAAAAGGGTAACTTTCAGGTCTTAGAAAACTATTAAGATAATCATCATAAAGAGTACAAAGTTATGAATAAAATCTGTGGTTGTCACATTTCCTACAATCTTCTCTTAAATAGTTATAAGCATCACAAAAAAAAAGAGTTTTTTTAGCAATGCTATAATAAATTTCGTTTTCCAATACTTATAACTTTTTAACAGAAGGTACTAGAAAACGTGGCAAACACTCATATTATTCAGAAATTTCTGCTCTTTAACACAGAAACTTTATTAGTCTTTCGCGATCTGAACATCCCTCTTTAGTTTTTTTTTAGAAACACTCCAAGAATCTCTCTAAGATATTTCCATATTGAATACATTTGATAGAGAAATTCATTGCCTATTGAAACAACTCTTTGAATTTGAGTTTAATTCATTGTCGGAAATTCTTACTTTGTCTTCTGTAAGAAGAATGCCACTTGATTGCATATGATTATACATGACTCTTTGTAATGCTGACATATCACATTTAATAACGTATTCAATCTATCAAAAAATTAAATTAAAATTTTTTATTATTTAAATTAAATAAAAATATACTTTATCTGGTAATTGTGATTCAACTTCTTTTTTAAGACGACGTAATAGAAATGGTCGTAAAACTTTATGTAAACGTCTTAT
Source organism: Rotaria sp. Silwood1 (assembly GCA_905250075.1). NCBI lineage: Eukaryota > Metazoa > Rotifera > Eurotatoria > Philodinida > Philodinidae > Rotaria > Rotaria sp. Silwood1. Next base: position 2,361,677 of record CAJNOP010000010.1, on the reverse strand, counting down.
AATAAGTAATGTTTCTTCCGGATTAAGTTCAACTTTTTCACATGTTGTTGCAAATGGTGCATTAAACCATTGTTCAAATGTTGTACATGATTTAAATATAGATGGTAAAAGAAAATTTAATAATGCCCATAATTCAGGTAATTTATTTTGTAATGGTGTACCAGTTAATAATAAACGATGTGGAGCAACATAATATGTATTAAGTACTTGAGTTAATTTACAATGATGATTTTTCATTCGATGACCTTCACTGTAAAAAAAACAAAACAGAAATAATAATAATAATAAAAACTATTCTACTAACTCGATAATCATATAACGCCATTTTATTTTTGATAATAATGCTTTATCTTTGATAATATATTCATAAGTTGTTAATAGAACATTAAATTTACCATTTCTTAATGTATAACCAAGTGTTTTACGTATTTGTGGATTACCTTTAAAGATTATTGTTGAAACAGCTGGTGACCATTTTTCAAATTCATTCACCCAATTAGCTAATGTACTAGAAAAGACAAAATTATTTTAAATTTACGAAGATTTATTAGTACAGAAAAAAAAACAAAACCTAAAACTTACGATAATGGTACTATAATTAAATAAGGTCCATTGACTTTTTTTACTTCCATTAAATAAGTAATTAGCGCAATTGTTTGAATTGTCTAAATATATAAGTATTCATATATTAGAACAATCAAAATTTTTAGTCTCTTCTATTTATCAAAAAACTTTAGCAATGATTCTACTAATAAAGTTTTTTTATTTTTAATTTATATCCACAAAAAACTCATTATATTTTTTTTTTGTTTTGCTTTACTTTAAGATCTTTAATTCTATTGTTAATGATTATTAATGATATTAGTTCAAACGAGTACGAAATTTATCAAGAATAGTGTTCATATTCTAAACGAAACCATATTTTACTTTATGAAAGAAGTCAAGTAACTGATAAATTGCTTCTGAATCGAGATTATATGTATTATGTAAACTGAAATGAGTTATGAATACCTTGAAAAGAGCTAGTTTAATCAAAACTTGTATGTGGACAAAGTCTCAGCTCATAAGTATGATTTTGTTTGAAGACTGAAACTCAGTGGAAAAAATCTACTATAATTTCGATATTTCAGCAATAAAAATTCAACATCTCGAATCACTCTAGAGTATTTACCCATTCACTATGCTCTATCGATTGAGAATAGTCTCAGCTTAAAAGCAATCCATCACTTACAGACCTTTCTCGGTTCATAAGATTTCAAACGTTCACAAAAACAAACTATTCTTGTTAAGGCTTTTCTATGCAAAGTTCTAAATCGAAATGATAATCCTGAAACCACAGCTTTCGATAGTTTTTATAAGTACGACAGAAAGTAGCTCGCAAATATGACATGAAAAATAGAAGGAAAGCACAGTATGTCAGGCAGATATCTCACTTTCTTCCTCAAAAATCATTGAATATAAGGCAAAAAGGCGTCTTTTAGGGAAGAAAAATTTTTCGATGAAAAATCTAAATAATTTGGAAACATACTGTATAGTCCAAGAATGTTTACATTAATCTGTATTATTGACAAATAGATAGAAGAAGATTCTGGGAAAATTTAGAGGTTATATTGCGAATTTTACGAAACCAGGCAAAAAAAAATTTCCAATTCTATACAATTTGTTTTGCAAAATTTATTTGTCGAACAGTTAAATGTTGTCTGCTATCAAGTTTTTTAGTTTCAATTTTTAGTCAATGTTCATCTAGAGACATACTTAAGGCGAAACTAGCCTGCTGTCACATCGAGATCTATCCCTGAGTGAAACTACGATATTCATTCAAACAGTAAGCTAAAATTTCTCAGGTAACTCATACATATATATACTTCTAGATCTTTCTTTTTAGTCTTCCTATGTTTAACATTGAACATGAATATGTATATATATATATGTGTGTGTTGATAGGATGAGGTCCTTGAAATAAAAATGATTAACACATTCAATCGTGTTTTAGTTTTATATTCACAAGAATAAACACGAATTCTAATTTTCTAATCTTACATAAATCGAAAATGAGGATATGATTTTTTCTTTTCTCATTCTTTTTCTTCATACCTTTCCAAGACCCATTTCATCAGCAAGAATACCATTAAGATTATTATTATATAATGAAACAAGCCATTCAAGACCTTGTATTTGATACGGTTTAAGTGTTCCACCAACAAGAAGTAATGATTGTTTTGTAACACGTTCTCGAACTCGATGTGCAACAGCATAATATGAATCTAATGATGCTGTATGATATTCATCATCTTCTGTTGCTTGTTTAGCTTTAGTTAATACTTCTTTAACAATTTTTTCATCTTCAACAACACCTTTTTCTTGTTCATCAGCTGTTGGTACAGGTATTATAGCTGTTTTTTCAGCTAAACGTGCTGCTATATCACGTGATGTATCATCATCTTCATCATCACTATTTTCTCTTGGTATTGGTTGCCAACCAGGATTTTTTTCTAACCAATTATCAAGTTCTGATGCTAATGGTGCATCTTGTCCATCTTTAATTTCTCCTGTTGCTATATTTTTAACTTTAATATGTAAATAATTTTTATCATCATTTAAAACATTTAAATGTTTTTTTTCCATTTTTTTCTTTTTTAAATCATTTTGATGTTCTTTAACAAGATTAACTAAACTTATTATATATGCATCTGTTTGTGATAATAAATATGCTAAACGTTTATCTTTTTTTTCATCAATTAATTTTCTATAACCATCTTCATCTTCATTCATTAAACGACGCATACGTTCACGTTCACGTTTTTCTTGTTCTTTTTTTTGTTCACGTTCAGTATTTTGATGCCATGATACAATTGAACGTGCTAATTTATTTGTTTTTAATTGTATTGTTTTATGATATTCTTTAAATTCACGTGCAACTGTTAATATAGCTGTTAAATATTCTTGATGTTTTTGTCGACGTTTACGATCAATTTCAGCTTTTTGTTGTTTTTCTAATTTTTCAGTTGCACGTGCTTCACGTAAACCAAATTGTTTAGGACGTTTATATAAACGTGGATATGTACCTGTTTCAAGATTTGAATCTAAACGCATACATGTAATAATTTCAGAACGTAATTGTCTTTGAAAATTTAATAATTTTAATGCTTTTAATTCAATCATTATACGTGTACGATGATTATCTTGTGTTATAATTTGTAAAACTTTTTCTAATTCATTTATACGTATAAGAATATTATTTTGTATACGATTATCACGTTCATTGATAATATCTTGTACATCAATACCAATAGGTTTTGTTATTAATGTTAAACGATGATTATTTATACGTGTTGTTGAATAATTTGTATTTGTTACATTATCTGTTATAGACGGAATTGGTGGTACAGATTGATTTTGATAATTTATTGGTATTGGAGGATAATAACGTGATGGTATATTACCATTTATAGGTGATGGTTTATAACGAGATGAATCAATTAGAGGAGATGACGATGATGATGATGAATTTGATAGTTGTTTAGAAGGATAATATTGTTGTTGATTACGTTTTATTACAATAAGATGTTGTTCGGGTATAGGCTGATTACGTATAAGATATTTATATGCACTTATTTGATGATTAAATAAATTTAATTGTGAACTATTCATTGTTATAGGTGTTGATATCATTTGATTATCTATTGTACTAGAATTAGGCATATACACTATGAATAAAAAAAATTATTTAATGTATAGAAAAAATAGAAATCTAAAATGTATATCTATATATGTACTTGTTTGTTGTGACGTTGACGGTGGTACTTGATTCATTATCATTGGATAATATTTTCCATGAAATAAAATATTTAATACTACATGATAATAGAAAAAAAAATGAATGAATCTAGAATAAGAAAAAGTAATGTATAATATTCAAGGGAATTATGTATTAGATTTAGTAGTCAATCATAATTTGCTTGCTTGAATTACATTTGTTCTTTCTTACTTGTTTCATCAACGAACGAATGATAGTTGATTATTTTATTTTATAATAGTCATGACATTGACAAATCATAAATTGCTAGTTATAGATGTCGTCTATATATGGATTAGTTGAATTGAATTGTTTATAGATCAACGATATAGATTAATTCTAACATAAATATGAAATCTAGTATTAGAAATTATATAGGTCTCGAAACGAATATTTCAAAAAGTAAAAACAAGCTTGATTAAATGATAATAATGAGCAAATGAAACTTTTGTTTAAATTTGGATATATGATATCGATGATGTTCAAGCGAATTTATATTGATGATTAAAAAAAACCAGTAGATTTTTGAAATAAATCAAGCAAAAAAAAAGAAAAGCTATATAAATGATATTAGAGTTTATGACTTATTAATGAGAATTTGTGAAAATAAATTGTGTGTTTACCATAGGAAGGTCTTCAAGTATGTATCGCTGATATATTTTTTTTTCATAATTAGAACTTGATGAAATTAGTACAGACTTACAAAGATTTATCCTCATGTGCTGCCACTACCGTTTTATTAATTGTTTCTTACTTTCGACAAGATATTAATGAACAACTGGAAAATTTTAAATTTTCTCTATGAATTTATCTCATTATCATTAGAATGCTCTATAAATTCCAACCAAAAGAATGTGTTTCACAGGTAAAAAAGACATTTATGACAATGATAATGAAAGTATGTAGAGATGAGCTCATCTAGACTTTTATTAATTTCATTCAATCCTAATTTTAGAAAAAATATCAGCTCGGTTGGTGATTCACACTTGGGTATCTTCCTTTGTAAGTCCTTTTCTTGGTAATGTCAATGCTGAATATCAGTAGTAGATGTATGACTTTCAAATAATAGTCATAAAAAAAACACGTCATTTAAAGCTAGAAGAGAATGATTCTAGTAAAAAAAAAAAATCATTGTTTGAAACTTTCATTATATACTACATTATGTATGTGTGGAATATATTTAATCCTAATTGAAACGTATTAGATCAAATGTCTTTTCATAAAATTTTAATTGAATAGTATTTTTTTTTAAATAACATTTATTTTGTCTTGATTATCAATTTTCTTTTCTTTAAATGAACTTAATTAAAAATGTGTTATTATTCAATTAACGAGCTATATATACTAGATAATTTTCGGATATGAATAAAAAAAAAAGAAAACTTTGCACCGGTATACGGACTTACAAAATATTGAAACGAACAAAAAAAAAAGAAAAAAACTCGAAAATCAAATAGAAAGAAAAGCATAACAATTGTAAACGAAAAAAGAGAAAAAAACCACTACAGACCAATACGGATGCATTATATTAAATATTTCTCTATGTTTATGATGGAAGTTGATAAGTATAAACTCGATAGTCTTTTGAAGCTAAATGAAGAATATTTTGTTTTGGTTGAATGGCAACATCAAGAATTTGTGAATGACAAATTCGAGCTGTATATGCACCTAAACGTTTTTTTTGTTGATGTTCATCATAAACAGTTATATTTAAACCTTGATGATTATCAATTGTTATTAATTGTCCTTTCGAATTTAATTTAATATTTGTTGGATACGTAATATAATTTGTTTCTTTTATTTCACGTATTAATTGTCCATTATATGAAAAAACTTTTACTGTATGAAGATGATTATCGGATATAAATATTTCATGATTATTTGAACATATTGATGTTGGAAATTGTAATTGTTCACTTAAATCAAATACAGATAGAATTTTTCCATCCAATGAAAATATATGTAATTTTTGTAATTGGGATTCAATAACAAGAATACGATGTGATTGATCAACAGTTAATGCACGTGGTTTTTCTAAATGTTGACCAAATCGACGAATAAATTCACCTTTACAACTAAATACATGAATTTGTGGTCGAGGATGACGTTGAATAACAACTAATTGATCATCACCACCAGGTACAACAGCTATACGATATGGATAAAGTAAATTTTGACAACCTAATGTTCGACCACGACCAAATGAATATTCAAATTGACCTGTTTCACTATCAAATACTTTAATACAATGAGCATTTGTATCAACAACAGCTAATTTTCCACATTCAAGCCATGCAACACTATTCGGTTCACGAAATGCATTATTTCCATCGCCATATTGTCCTAATGAACGAATCCATTTTAATACTTGACGAAATGAACCATTTTTATAACGAGTTTCTGAACGATCTTAATTAAAAGAAATATATGAAAAATTTTCAATTTTTTCAACAATAATTTTTACTTACTACTGACTCGACGTTCATGTGCTGGTGTTAAATGAACTTGATCAGAATCAATCGAAGACCAAGCTATAGAAATTTTTATATTAGAAGAAACAAAGTTATTTTACAATACTTACTATCTACAGTTTTGATAATGAAATCTTCTGGTGGTGAATATGGTACTTAAAAAAAAAAACGATCGATAGTATGATTTAAAGAGAAAAAAAACACAACTATTCACTTGAATTAAACACATTGTTATCAATTAATGCCGATCCAAGTGCAACACGAGGTTGTTTAGTTGGAATATCCGAATCACTTAAATAGATTAAATACATTTTTCTTTTAAAAACAACATATCATAACTTACATATGTACTGGTAAATTTTCTTTATCTGTATTAATAAATACCGGTCGTTTACGTGTTGATTTAGATAAAAAATTATGTAACGTTGAAATACTAAAATCAATCAAATATTAATATAATAATTTAATCAAAAGAAAAAAAAAATAATAAATTTTATTTACTTCATTGTGTTATTGATTAAATAGCTTCTTATAAATTTTGATAGTAATGATGCACTATGAACTGATGTTTTTCTGTGTTTGTTATCAACAACACATATAACTAGTTCAGATAATTCGATGCTTATATAGAACACTAGTAATGATGGCGACGACGATGGCGGACGTCCATATAAACATAAGAAAAAAAAAGAAAGAGATTAGTCCGTGCATTGGTACTTATATTGTTTTCTTTGTAAATGATAAACAATAAAAAGTCTTTGAGAGTACAGAAAATGTTTCTCGATTCGACGAGATGTTACATATGATTGGCGTATTTTCAAAGTAAAAGATATTCGTCATTATCGAATGCATATGTTTTGAATAAGTTTAAATATACAAATAAAATTTTCATCTGTTGACGTAACAGTTTGATATAGTTAATCAAAGAAAAACAAAATATGCGCAGTCAGACTGATATTCACATTTGCGAATAATATTTATTTATAATTACGACAACACGAACATTCTAGAAAAATGATAATACAAGAAGAATATGAATAACTAATTTTCATAGGAAAATTACGTATCATTTCAGACAAATAATTAGATATATTTACATAAAATTCAATTTTTCCCTGTCCAACTAGAATTAAAATGTAGTCTGTACTTGATGTGTACGAACTAAGATATTCGAATTTTAAAGTAGTGTCGTAATTTCAAATTTTCAGCAAACTATTGTTTTCAATTTCTTTAGTGCATAATGGATAGAGTATATCGAGTTACTTGTGAATGACTACTTTTCTGATTTTTGAAAACAAGTTTTTATTGAAAATATTGGTAAAAAGACTAACTATTATAATTAGAGTCGGTTATTATCATAGTTATGTAATAACATCTTGAGGATTAGTCTTTGAATCTGCAGACAAAATTCGTCAAAAAAGAAACATTATGTACATGAGATGTTTATGGTAAATTTTGCCTGTACCATTAAGAAATAATCTTTATAATGTTCGACAAAGTGAAAACTACATGTCTCAAGTAATGAACGACGCTAATCATATATTTAGTCTTATTTTCAAAAGTCTAAAAAATAAGTTTTCATAGGTTACTGAACATACACTATCCAATGATATTAAAGAAATGTGAAAACGAAAATTTTCTAAAATTTTGATTTTCCAATATCTTTCATTTAAAATTGAACGAAGATAATTAAATGAAAGTCATAACATAATCATCAGAAAACTTTTGACTGAATCTTAAATTCCAATCATTAATCTATTTCAAATCATGAACATTGAATTAATAGTAATATTCCTTACGTCAAATAATTATTATATTAATAAGTTAAAAATAAATAAGTTTTAATTATGACAACAACTAAATATTTAACTATTCTCGAAGACAACGCAGCACTGATTATACAATTAGAGAGTGTATCAATTGTTATATTGCAGGAAAAAAAAAAAGAAATGTTTATAAAAAGAAGAAAAACACAGGCACCATAAAATAATACAGTTGAAAATTTTGTTTCTTTTTTAAAAAAATGTCGTATCTTCAGAAAAAGCTCCACATAATCGAAAATCATCTTGTGTTAACATGCAATACATTCGTTGTGGTGATGGTCTTGAACGTGAATGAGATGGACGTGCTATTGATGCTCGAAGAATATATTCTTTACCAGCTGGTGTCATAAATTGATATTTAACGTCAGCTGAATCACTGTTATTAACCTAATGATATTAGAAAATTTAATAAAGAAATCTATTTGAAATATTTTTTTTTTTATAACAAACTTGATTTGTTGATGATTTTGTTTTAGTAAACATAGATACCAATCTTTTTCCAAGTCGACCATTTGCAGCATCTTTTACAGATATTTCAGGACGTGTATGTAATTCTGTCACAAATTGAATCATTTCTTCCTGGATAAAAGAAAATATATTTGGGTTATGTGAAAAAAATAATTCAACAAACTTTTTCTTGTTCATTAAGATCTGATGGAAAAAGTTTTTGTTTAAATGATTGAAATCGACATATATATTGTTCAATGGAAGTAAGACATTCAACAAAATCCTAAAAGAATAATTCAATTAGGGTTTAGATAACCTCTAATGCGAAAGTTTCTAGTTAAAGTTTTTCTTGATTTTTTTTGATTGATTACAGGAGTCAGTAGAAAATTTACAGTATTGTGTTAGAGTCAAATGAATTTTGTATTCTTTTCAAGTGTGTTCGGAATTAAGAATCAATCTTTGAAAGGCTTAAAATCATGTAGACCCTAATGAATGATGCACATTCCGAAATGAGTTTGAACACATAACTTGTAGCTAGCGACATATTACATTTTACAAAAGACAATGCTGTAATTCACTTCAGGAACACCAAGAAAACTGTTTTTTCAAATTTTAACTCTAAAACTTGTACAGCAAAAAGTCTAGACCAGAATAGTTTATTATAAAGTTTGAGATACTTTTTATTTTTTCTATGTCAAGATATAGCCATAGTAAAAGCGCGTCTTTTGCATTCCTCATATGCACCTACAGATTCGATGCTCTTATTTCAGGAGACGAGTCGATCGAGTGGCCTTGTATTTTCACGACGAACTATTCGGGTCAAGACTTTTTTTTATGCTAATCCGAGATTGAAAAATCAGTTTTCATGGTGTTTCTGAGTAGAACCACGACATTCTGTGTAATAATGCAATAGATATTCATCGTAATGAGATATGAACCTGAACGTTTTTTGTGCTATTCAAAACCCATTAGAATCTTTATCATTGCAGATAGTTCCAAATTAAAAGTGATTAGCCAGTTACGAGACTTCGGTCGATAGTCCCACTGCTTTTTTCTTGACAGCATTACGTTTTGTAATTATTGAGTTCGGGTCTAGACAATCAACATGCCCTTTATAGCATTACTGTCTCTATTGAGTATCTTCTATTGACAGTTTTTTTGCATAGCATAAAAAACGAGATAGTCCTCTATAAAGGGAGCTAAGAATCGCTGAAAACCTCAAATATTTTTTTTCTATTGATAGAAGCATCACAGAAAGCTAATGGTTAGAATATCATATTATTCAGAAATGCTTACTCTTTATTTTTTAGTGCATTGACAATAAATTTTACTTCTACCTTAGATGATTTTTTTGCCTGGTTCCTAACCTATGTATCTCACAAAAATTTCGAACATATAGTTTCGCGAACGGCATAATATTCATTTCGATTCTAATACAATGCTCCAAGTTTTCTATTGAGTCTTGTAATCAGTCGAAAACACGAGAAACTTTTGCACCACCGGTTTAATTTAGGTCTTTTTTTAGAAATACTTGTTGCAATTTTTTTTTTCGTTCATCTCTTCCTTTGACAATAAGAACTTCTTTTGTATAGAGGTTATCCAAAAAAGCTGATACATTTGGGATTTCCATATCTTCAACTAAACAGAAACACAAAGTAAATTTTATATTACAAAAAGAAAATAAAACATTGCCATACTCTCTTTAGCAATACGATCATAAACCGTATGTAAAAGTACTGGTATTAATTGTTCAAGAACTTCACCGGGTGATAGTGATGAGAATTTTTGAAGAATCTATTAATAAAAATATTTTATTTAAAATAAAAATTTAATATTTTAATTGAACCTTTTCTGCTTCTTTTCCATCATCAAATAATCGTTTTTGACGTCGAACAGGTATCGGTCGTGCTTGTTGCCATACTTCTACCCATAAGTTATCGGGTAATTGCATACGTGGACTAAGTGAATAATGTTTTTGAACATTTCCATCACTGTCAATTTCTTCGGTTTCGACCCAATCTCGTGGTGAATACCATCTTACAAAATCTTCTATTGTACCCAATGGATTTGCTGCCTAAAATACGTCACATTTATTAGTTTAAAAATCAAGAGGCAATCATTTCTTATGAAAACTGTAAAACTTTAAAAGATGTAAGTTTTACTAAATATAAGGCTACTGTGTTGAACTTGAGCATCAATACAAAAAATAACTAGTCGCAGTCGTAGCTGATCTTCAAAATTTTGACTAACAAAATAAACTAGAAGTTGAGTGAGCTTTTCTATTCTGTGAGAAGATTTAAATCCCAATTCGATTTTAAATTTTGTTTAACAAAATTTAAATTTACCTTAAAACTTTCCATATCGGATAAAAGTGATCGACTTTGCATTTTTGCACGTAATAATGTAGCATCTTCGCCAGAACCTAAACTAGTTAATACAGTTGTTTGTTCATCAAGCATATCTTCTGTTGCTGGTGGACATTCCTTAAAATTTCAATAAAATATATCAGAGAGAATCATATAACTTATATTGTTTTTTTTTTGTTTTATATTATGAAATACCTGTGTAATAGGCACATAGAGAATTTCATTTGTATGAAGTAATTTTAAATCACCATATGGTTTAAGACGACCTTCGGGTTGTAATTCTGTTTGATTTGATTTTGATGGTGAACTATTAGATGAACATTCATAAAATTGATCATCATCATCATCATCATCTTGTTCTATTGGATTATCAATATTTGTTGTATCATTTTGATGACGTAAACGATGTTCAATACAACAATTAAGCATTTGTAAATTTTGATAAAATTTTGAAAATGATAAATTTGGTGAACCAGATTCTAATCTAAATTATTTAATAAATAATAAAATTATAAATACAATATTTAACAATATAAAATTTGTTTACCCAGAAATTAATTTTCCTGTTTCCCAATATCGTCGCAGTTCTTGAACAACATCAAACCATAAATGAGCAATGGAACGTAAATGATTAGTAGATGGTAAACTACAGATTGTAGTAAAACATACAACAAGACGATAGACAAAACTATCTTTAGGTACTGATTTTAATTGCCGTGTTCTTTCAGTATCCTGAAACAAATAAAATAAATAAAAATTCATATTAAAAAAATTTCTTCTACATTTGGTAATTCATCAACAATTGATAGTCGTCTTTCGAATGGTGGACGTTCATTGAAAAGATACTAAAATAAGATGATATTTCATTAGAAATAAAAAAAATAAATGTTTTGAAAAAAATTTACATCTGTCGTTTTTTCAACAACATTTGGTGGTAATGGTGGATTAAAAATATTAACACGTAATCGATTTGTTGTATTCGAAATAGAAGATGAAATTGATGTCCAATATTGTTGTGTACGACTATCAGATATTCTTTTTATTGGATCAGCCATATTCATTGAATTATTCGATGTTTCTATATACAAAAAAAAACAGGAAAAAAAACAAATTTCAAATGCTTCCAAATAAAAACAAATATCAGATATTGAGCAAAGCACTTGTTTTCTATCCTTTACAGGGTTTTTCTTCTTACGTAATTTATTTGACTGTTTACGACGTCCTGAAAAATCATTAAAATATTTCTCTTCTCAACGTATATCCTTATTTATCAATATCTTTAAAATATCATCTAAATTACCATCAACATTTTGAATTTTTCCTAGTAATTGTTCAATTGTTTCTCTTTTCATTGATAAGTTTATATATTTTTGAACAGCATCACTCAATAACACAGGTAAATCTTCTACTAAAGTAACACCAATAGCCCATTGTTGAGAAAGTAATGGATCAAAATCATTACAATCATCATTTTCAGTGACAACTTCTTCCGAAAATATTGGCCATGTACATGAAAGATGAAGACCACTAGACAATAAATAAACGTAATAATGATTTAAAGAAAACTGCTTTTTATTTTCTTTACCTAACTGGATCATGAATCGATCCAAATGGAAGACTAGTTAATATTGGCATGCCTGTTTCATCTTGAGGTAAAACTTGTTGACTTGATGTTGATTCAAATTCTCTTAATACATAAGTAAATCGAACAGCAACCATAATAACTATATCATTTGGAATTTGCGAACCCTAAGAATAATTAAATAGATTAAACATACGATAAAATAAATTATCATTTTTTTTTTTTACTAATTTTGATTTAAATATTTCTAATAGACCAGCTAAATGTCGATATTGATGAGGAGCACTTTTTAAATAACATATATTAAAATGTGTTCGAAGACCTGATCCTTCACAAAGACCAATAAACATATTACGCCATTCATGTTGAACACGAATAAATATTGGTACATTACTATAAAATGAAAATTAATTCGTTTGAAAATAAAAATTTCTGTTATCTTTACCATCCAACATTTGAAACAGCAATCGCAGTTGAACTTAATAAAAGATTAGCTCGACTTTCATCTGTTACAGGATCAGTATTACGTTTTGGTGATAAAATTAAAAATTCTCGAAGACCATACCAATGAGATAAATACCTAAAAATAAATAATTTTATTTTAGATAATTAAAATTTCGAATAATAGATCATGCTATTTTGTAATAGTTTTGTTAATTTTTTTGTATTTTTACAAAACTTCAGATGTTCTATTATTTTGATATCCTTGGATAAAGCATCAGTTACTGTATCTAATTATATAGTTTTCATACTGTTGAATAATTTAATAAATTTTCAAAAGTGTTGAGACGAAAGTTTTCTATGCTCCAAGTGCAGCAAGACTAAAATCGTTAACGATGAAATCTGTCTTAGATAGGAGAAATCCATTAGACTTAAGGATCGGGAAGATAGTAAACAAAATTGAGAAGAAAATTGAGTTATCAAAAAACAATACTTGAAAAATGAGCGAAAGATCATTCGATGAAAAGTTCTCTTTTTACTATTTCTCGAAACTTATTGAATTTTCGGAGATAATGCAAAGTCAACAACATGAATATTATATGATTCAAAAGACTGACTGATACTCTAGTCAAATATATAAAAACAAGAAACTCTCTAGGTTTCGTATAAACATAGCAAGTTGAACAATTCAGGGATACTACGCAATGGATTGTTTTGTCTATTATATATTAGAAGAAATAGTTAATGATTCATAAACATTATCATAAAACTCATTATGATTCAATGACTTAAGAAAAAACTTTGTTTTAATATTTTCCGAAGAGGATTAGATTTCCTTTGATCCAAAATTTTTGGCGACAGACCAGATCAAACACTACTTTAATATTCTCAATGAAATTTTCTAATCGGAGTTGAATAGTCACTCCTCAGATACGAGATACTTTCTGTAGCGGATTTTTGTATTCAGCAACTAGGGCCTGCCGGATTCTATATTTCCGGTTCCGGGGCTAATCTGACGAGAGACCCACATGAGCGTTTTCTGTTTCAGAACAATTCAGATCGATTCATGCGCAATATTTGTCATGGATCCAAGATCTGATGCCAGCGACATGGTATTCAGTTATTTTTGAAGACAATTGAAATTTATATCTCATAGCTTCCTTCGATATTGATTTTTAGAGCAATATAAATTGCAGATTCGGATATATTATCAATCTCAAAATATAAATGTAATATTTTCTGAAATTTATTTTGAAATGAATAAAAAGAAAAAACTTACGGAGAACGCGATGGAAAATCATTTCGTCTTGACATCATATCAGCCATTGCTCTTGGTGGAATGACTAAATACTAACAATAATTAACCAAACAATCTGAAAATAGATGATTCTTACATGCTTGTTTTTCAAATGTTGAAGACGTTGTCATTTGTGGATTATTTTCAGTTGTTACTGATGATGATGAAGTAGTTCCAGGTACTCGTAATGAGAAATGAGCGATCGTATAAGAACGATCACCGAATTCAAGTGCTTCAGTATTTTCAATCCATTCACCATCAGCAAAATCAACCTAATGATTTTTTATTACAAAGAAAGAGTTTTTTATTATAAAAGACTTGATCTAACTTCAGTATTCGATATTTCGGGACCATTTAATTTCCATTCTGAGAGAATTTCTTCTATTCTTGCAATAAATCTACGAAGTTTGAAAAATTATTCTATTAAAATTCAAGTTTTATTATTTTTTTCTCATATACCGTTCCCAATCAGATGCAGTTGTATAATCAACTATTTCAAATATGTCTTCCTCCTAGAATATTGCAATTTATAAAATACAAATCTAAAGATGTTTCTCTTACTTCTTTCGTAGTTGTCATTTTGTAAATTAATAATTAAACACCACTAATATTTTACTGGATAAATGGAATCAATATATAAAATGACTATAATAGAAGGTTTTTATGTTTTTGTCTTGATTATATATGACAATAACTTCAATTACATTGACTGATTTTCAGTGTATCTAAAATTATCATATATGAATAATAATGTATTTTTAATCATCAAACAGAAAAACAAGAATAATAATTTTATTTCTAAAACTAATCTGTTTATATATTAATCTTAACAATTATTCAAATAGCTTTCTCTCTTTGGGGTAAATCTCTACGGAATCAAACTTTTTGATTTCGAAACCCAACTTTGGTTTCCGAAAAAAAACAATTTTTTTTTTACTAGTATATACGCTTCTTGTCATACTAAGTGTTAATGAGAATAGCTCTCTGACATTTTTTTCTTAAAACTTATTAATCGATCTAAAAAATAGTGCATTTGTGCACCACTTGACATTTGAAGAGTAAATTTATATCTATCGAAGAATAAAAATACTTGGCAGTTTCAATGATGTTAAGCCGACATGAGTTCTGAAAAAAATTCTTTATGATCATTTGGATTTTGAAGAATATTTTTTACAGAGTCCAATGCAAGACTCTATTTAGAGAATAATTTTTCATATATCAAAATCTTCTAATAATAGACATGATAATCTAACATTTTAGTTTAATGAACGATGTTCGATTTAATAAACTAGAATACTCGTCTAAAAATAAATACAAGTGCCTTTTATATATATAGTCTATTAAGATAAATAGTTTATTATGAAATAAAATATTAAAAAAATTTCTTCTTAATTTATTACCCAAAAAAAATCAAATTACAAAATAATAATAATAATAATAATAGCAATTACTGAATTACAAAAGAATAATATACACTCATATATAAGCATGAAAAAATCTGTCATATTGCACACAAGAAAACTATTTCTTTTTATTGAAAAAGACTAGGTTATATGGAAATAAATGGAATTTAAACATTTTTCGGTATCTGAACAGATGCGTTAGTACGTCTTAGATTTCAACAAAGTAAATTCTTCAAAAACCATGAATACGTTTAAGTTCAGCTGCTTTTTCTAGAATTTTATGTATATCCGTATCTGGTGGATAATTCTAAAAGCAAAAAAATTTTCAATGAACAAAAAAAAACTGATTATTTACTATAAAAACATACTTGTAATAATTTAATATTTTGTGCTAGAGATCCAGTTAAAAGTTGATTTCGTTGTAGACTAAAATATAAAAATAAAATTTTTTTGTTTTTTTTATTATTTTAATCAAAAATTGTCTGTACATACATAACCATAGCACAACAAATATAAAATAAAAATTCAAAATTATTTTCTTGATCAACAAATAATGAATCCCATATACGTAAAACATCTGGTAAATTAAATTCTTGTGAAAGTAATAATGTTAACCAACGAAATGCATAAAATTCAGGTTTTAAATTTTGTTCTTCAAATAAATCATATATATCTTGAGCAGCTTCTTTTAATAATTTTAAATATTTTTGCATACGTACACGAATACCAAATTCAGAATTATCATAAACTTTCATAAAATTTTCTCGAATATGTATCATTAAATTTGTAAAACAATAAAATGTATCTGCTTCAGCATATTCTGTAAGAAAAATAAATAAAATTGATTTACTTTGAGATTTTTTATTTTTATTTCAAAACAACTCGATTAGCGAATTTTATAATACAAATAATGTTGAAGAAAGCTTCCGACTTATCACGAATTGAGAAAATAAGATATAGAATCGCCTCAAGAAGTATTGGATGAAAATGACATAAACTTTAACGTTTTTCACTAATTTTTCGATTAGAAATAGAACTTGGTAAACCCTGATTGCCAGCAGCAACCCAAAGTCACTCGAATTTGATGCAAAGAATTTATGATGGTAGCACTGATTTTGATGTTTGAATATGCTGATATGTTTAAGCGCGGAGAAGGTTTGATCATGGATCAAGACTATCAGAGATATCGATCTATTTTCAACGATTTCTGTCATTTCTCATGTAGAGATTACTTCATAAGTCAAGCAAACCAAAACCTTTAATATGACATTTTTATTCATTATGCAGACAGAACTGAGGGATTCAATGTCATAAGATTTGTTTTTTATGTAGACTTTCTAGTTCCTTCATATGAAGATCGATCAAATCCTTGCAATCAGAGTTGAAAATGCTTAATTTGTCGTCAAACTATGATGAATCTGTTTCTTGAGTCGAGGTACTTCACACTTTGGAGTAAAACCTCTATTTACATTCTTCTATATTTAAGGTATTAATCATTGTATTTTTTTAGACATGTCTGGAATGTCTTATGAAACATGTAAATCATCATAATAAGAATCAATTAAATCTCTTCATTGAACCATTATGAAAATTCAGTTGTCTTTAACGATGTTTTCAAGTAAAGAATAGACCAAAATTTTTGAATAAAATATTTGTTCATTTTCGACTATCTTGAAAGTGTTTCCGACGAGTGGAAACCTACACGTAATGGCCAAAATTTTGTACTTTCGCTATTGAGATTCGAAAGTCACTGTTGAAAACTTTATCAATCTATCAACTGGTAGAATGGAAAAGGTTGTTTTTTTTCTACAGAAAGGAGCTCTTGACAAAGTATCTATAGTTTTACTTAAGAGAAAAGCCATAACTTATGAGGGAAACGCTCGAGATGATACCTAAGATATTACGTAGGGCTTGTTGAGACTAGAAGGATTCTTCCCCATAGGCTGTCTTTTTGGAGCTATAACCGTTGCACGGTATTTATAAAAAAAGCGTAACAAATGAACTTAGGTCTAAAACTTCACAACTCTTAAAATCATTGGAATCTTCTTAACCAAAAGTGCACTACATGGGAAAGAAACCTTCTAGTCTCAACAGGTCTTACATAATGACTAAGGTCTCATTTAAAATATCACTTCGAGTGGTACTCTCGTTAGGAAACATATGTTCTTTTAATCTTACCTCTCCATTCTACATTTGGATCTGTAGCAAATGTATAATAAATAGGTCCAATAATTTCATTCATTCCTTGTACATAACTTTGTCCAGAATTAAGTTTTGAAAAAACAAATAAAATTCTTTCAACAACTTCCCAATGTGCTTCACATCCATCTGCTAATACTTCATATTCATTATCATCAGAAATAAAATTCGATGAATTCGTTTTATTTTTTCGTAATATTTGATTTGATTGAAATTCTAATCGACCAGTTAAACGTGATTGAGATTGTGATTCAACTTTAAGTGATGTTGATACAATACGTTTACGTAAATTTTCAAAACCAATTTCTTGATTCATTATTTCAGCACATGGATAATCAGTTTTACGTTGAAAAAAACATAAATCAGGACAAAGTCGTCTAATTTCAAAAACAAAAATAAAATTTCGGTTTTTTTTCGTAAAATCTCACCGAACATCTTTATCAATTTGAAGTAAAATTTCATTTTCTTTAAAATAAGCTGTCCATGAACTATCTGGTGCAGAACTTAATGGCTAAATATTGAAATAAATATTACTAGTAAACATATGATTTGTTACATAACTAACATGATCGACAATATCTGAAAGAGATGTTGATTTAAGACCTGGTTGTATAATAGTTTCTCGAATATAACCACGATATAATTCACTAAAAATTCATTTCTTCAAGAAATTATATTTTCATTGTTTTTTTTTTTTTTGTTTTACCGTTGTTTAGCTAAATGTGAGGCCCATTGTGTTCGATCAAGTAAGAGGTAATTAAGAAGAATCTATAAAATAGTTAGATTTTATTTACTTTTTTTTTTTTTATGTTTCTTTTATTTACCTTCCATGTTAAACTACGTATACCATTATCACTTGGACAACCTAAAAAACAAAGAAAATATTTATTTAAGATGACTATATTGAATTTAAAAATTTACCATTAAATGCAAGATTTTTGAGTTCTTTTAAATCAATTCTATCAGATTTAAGTAATATTTCAAATTTTTCAATTCTATTTACATAAAAATAAAATTTGAATTTTTTTATATAAAAAAGTAGATTTAGTTTTCTTTTTCTCTATTACGTTTTTTGATAAAGTGCCATTTGTATTATTTTTGTTTTATCTGAAAATGAAATTTTTATGTACACGTGAGATGATGATAGACAGACAGACATAAAGGATGATTTGATTTGTCAGACAAAAAAATCAATTATAATATTGAAAAGATGTCGTCAGAGTTACTTGAATATATATAAGCGAAAAGAAATATTTAGCATTTATTGTGTTCAATTTTGTGTTTAAAATATCATTTGAAAACGTTTGTTTTTCTTTGATAAAATTCGATATTCCAAAGGTCATTTATTTCAGTAACGAAGCCCTCTCTCCCAAGAAAATGTAACGCTTCTATCTTATAAAAGAATCGTTTTCAGTTTCAAACTACGTCTAAGCTCCTTCTACAAGTTTTTTTGTTTCTGTCATTAATTGATTCTTATCTGTTTGTGATAGTTACACTTAGGGAGATATGATACAAAGTGTAATGACTTTTTTTTTATTATAAAATCTTGGACTCGTCGTATTCTCACGATTTCGATAAACTTTTTCTCATTGCAAAACGATGGCTAGATGTGACGAACGAATAAATGATTCAGAGTCGTGTCTAATTCGTCGAAAAGAAGAATTTCTCATGACAACTAAGGAGGGTCATAAGTTTGCCGTCTTTCAGCCAACGAGATTCGGAATACAAAAAACCTTTGTCTCATTTTCTTAATAAAAAAAAATATCTGTATTGAATATTGATTAGTCATTAATACAGTCTACAGATCCTATCGATCAAAGTGTTTCAAACTGTTCTCAAGTCGATAGAGTACAATTGGACTTGAATAATTTCAACAAGAATTGCCAAAATTTCATCGTTATCAGGCTGCTTTTGACAAAAATCGTAGAATTAGATCTGTGTTCCTGAGTTGTTCAATCTATATTGGACGTATGATTCAGTGAGTAAATAAAAATAGTATTTCCTTGATTTTCGACATATAGATTTATGGACTAGGTCGTATTATTTGCAACTCAATAGATTCGTTGACTCATCTATCACTTACGACTAAATTCAAATTCTTCTACAAGTTGACATAATTCAACACTGAACTGATTCAAATCAATCTACGCACCATCTTTATCAGAATTTGTAAAAAAAAAAAAAAAGAATCTACCAAAAACTCAAAGAAAACCTATCCAATTCTTCGAAGTTTGGCCATTCAATGATCTTCAGCCTTTAAAATCTAATTTTTATTTTAAATTATTTCAATATATGAACAAGTTTACTTTTTTGAAAATATTTCAGAGATATTAGAAATCAGATATCAAAAATATATGTTGTTATCGCGAAACTTCTATCATTTTTGGTCTTTTTCTCGTTATAGTAAACATACCTCCTTAGATATTAACATTAAATTCCACTTCGGATACGATTTTTGATGTCTACGTTGAAGAAAAAATATCAATGCACCACATTTGAGAAATCAATCACAAAATGGGTGTAAACAATTAGGTCATCAAAATGTTGGAAATTTATCATGTAATCAAAAACAACAAATGTATTGGGATTGACCTACCTTATTAGAGATCGTCTTACCGTTACTTATTTTTAAGGTTAAGATCTTAAAATGTTTTCCTATGTGATTATAAAAATTTTAATCAAAACCAGCTAGTATATGTCCTTCAATTAGATGAATCTGTTGTTCTTGAATCGTCGAAAAAAAAACGCATAAGTAAATAAGAGAGAATCAGTTATTGTTATCTCTATTACTCAAGATATACACTATATCTATGAAAGAAAAAAACAGAGACAAAAGAATTCCTTTCGCTTTGTTTCTATTCAGGACTTCCAACTCCAAAGAAAAAAAAATAGATGCACAATCTCTTTATTTAGTTAATATTTGACAAATGGTATGTTTTAATTCATAACTACTGTTTATTGTTATCACTGCTGTTGATTCTCAATTACAATTTTATAGAATGACCTTAATAGATAGCACGATTTACAAATTTTGCTATCAGTATTTGTCGAATGATTCAAATGAGATTCGAATAGATGACAGTTTTAAAAATGCATCAAATGAATTCTACACAGACACAATAGAAATATAGAATCATAGTTTTCTCTAGCTTACAGATATATATTTTATTCTGGTCTCCGATTGCGATTTTTTAAAAATATAGGAATCCTTAGAGGATCAAGTTTGTCTAAAATATAGGATTTTCGATAAAAAATGACAAAAATATAGGATTTTTTATAGATCGTTTCTGTTCAATTGTTTTGGTATTTTTTAACTTCTCTGCTCGAAAATCGTTTTAATGAAGCTGTTATAAACAGCTCAACCATAACCAAGATTCTTATGTAATTTCTTTCTACTGAAATAAGTCGTTAATTCAAGGATCACTATAAAGTTTAATTATAAAACTTTTTCACAAATCAATAAATAACAATAAAGTAGATCATAAACTTTGAAAAAATAAATACATGAAAAAAACAAATACTATTTCTCATAATTAAATTTGACTTATAAAAATATAACTCGATTATAAATAGACAAAAAACTTGAATAACAATCATTAAGTATTATCTATCAAGTCTATTATATTATGTTGATTCTGTTGGATGGATTTCAGCTTCTTGTTGATGGACTGTTCATGAAAAAAAGCATCTTTTCTTTTTAATCGAAGTTTATCGAGCTCATTCGTAAGTTGTTGCTGTTGTTCATTAACTGATGTTAATTTTTCACGACCTCCAGAGCTTTCGTTTGGTTTTATATAGGAGGGGGAGAAAGCCAGGGAGAAAGCCTCCCAAAGTCAGGAAGAAAATAGTCACAACTCAAAGAAAGCTTTCTATTTGGAAGAAAGTGCCTGATTCTCCCTGAAAACCTAAGGAGAAAGCATTCTCTTTCTAAAAAACGGCTGCTTTTCTTTGAAATCTTGAAGTCAAATTTCTTTTTAGAAGAAAACGTCTGTTTCAATTTGAAAATTAAGGAGAATCCTTTCTCTTTAGCATGTTTTTTAGTATATTCTCTCTATTGAAAACGCCTTAAACAGCAGCTAACGAAAATTTCCAGGGAGAAAGGTAGAACGCAAGGAAAAAATTACCTGGTAGAAATCCCCCATCTTCCACCCCCTAGTCGTATGACTTGAACATACGTGCCATTACATTTACATTAATCAAAAGCATTTCTGAATAGATAGGAGAAATCTTTAACCCTTTGGGGACGGGAAGTACATATGTGTGCTTCATATAGTACAGTAACCCCGTCCCCAAAGGGTTAAACAAGCAGTATTGTTTTAAGTACGGATTGATTTCTTTTTTCTTTGAAACCGACTCATTTTCTCTTTTAATTTGAACTATTTTCTCTTTGAATTTGACGTATTTTCTCTTTGAAATTGAACTATTTTCTCTCAACGATTTATTAGATTAAGTCTCTTGATGACACATCAACTAATATCCGTCCAAAAAGTCCGTGCGTGTGACTATTTTTTGAATAATTTTTGATAGGAACAAGATACAGACTTGCGATTTTCGGCGTTCGACAGCCAAGGCAAAGAGGCATCTTTTCACTATGAAAAACTTTTCTGAGGAACAATTTCGAAGTCAGTTTATCACAGGATCTTGGAAAAGTTAGATTGGATTTCTCAAAACTTGCATGGTGACTTATTGATATTTTTACATATTTGGAATCTCCACTAAAAACTGAGTCAACTCATATATGTTTCGAATCGTTTCGCGACACTTTTTTCCATCGAAAACCTCTGCCCTAGGAACCCGTCTATAAATAAAGTTAGTCAAAAGATCACTTGGACAGTGGAAAGCAACTTCCGAAGTTGTAAAATGCTACTATAACACAAAATGGCGCAAGATTAAATGATAGAAACGGCGTTTTGACGAACTTTATTTGTTGACGGGTTCCTAGGGCAGAGGTTTTCGATGGAAAAAAAAGTGTCGCGAAACGATTCGAAACATATATGAGTTGACTCAGTTTTCAGTGGAGATTCCAAATATGTAAAAATATCAATAGGTCTCCATGCAAGTTTCGAGAAATCCAATCTAACTTCTCAAAGATCCTGTGATAAACTGACTTCGAAATTGTTCCTCAGAAAAGTTTTTCATAGTGAAAAGATGCCTCTTTGCCTTGGCTGTTGAACGCCGCAAACCTCAGGTCTGTATCTTGTTCCTATCAAAAATTATTCAAAAAATAGTCACACGCACGGACTTTTTGGACGGACATTAGTTCTCCTTATGATATTAAGAGAAAGTTTTTTGCATTAGAGAAAAGAACTGGTTCTCTTAGGTATAGTTCATTCGACCTACTAAAAGATAAAAAGCCGCTAAGTGTTCGTAGAATTTTCAGGGAGAAAGCTATAATTTAAAAAAGAATTAGGGAGGGGAAATCCCCTCCTTCCCCCCGTAATCGTATGGCCTGACAACCTCCAGCAATCAAAACTTTAGCCCCATGTACTGGCCTCCGATTACAAATTTTCGAAATTATAGAAATTCCTATATAGGATTTCGTTTTCTGAATTATACGATTATTTTCACTAAAAAGAGGTAAAAAATTGACCAAAATTTAGGTATTGTACGTTGAACTGCATCTCAAATGTATGTGCTCTACTTGCAAGAAAGAGCTATTCACATTACCTGGTTTTTTCGTAAAAAATGATCATCGAGGGGGGGGGGGGCGGGTAGGGCCGCGAAGATCCCCGTACTCCCCCTCAGGGCAAAGTCAAATCTCGTAAAATTTTTCCACTTTTTTTGACAAAACATAGGAAAAATAGGAAAATCAATCGAAATATAGGACAAAATATAGGATTTGCCAAAAAAATAGGAATTATAGGAATTATAGGATGAATCGGAGCCCAGATTTTATTATATCCTAAACTACGCCAAAGTAAAAATTAGTTTTGATAGCAGTTTCTATTTTTACGTCATATTTTTCTTATACATAAGACTTATGATAAATAAATTGTATTTAATTTTTAAATGAATACATTAATGACTATTGTAATAGATAAAGATTGTTTCAGAAGTTTTGATCTCCTTTTTTATGTTTTAATATTATGGTCGTAATCCGAAGATGCACGAATATTGAACATAATATATAGTTGAAGACTACCATATCACCTATCATCCAAGAGAAACTAGACTCAATTGACATCAACTCAAAGAAAATACTACATTGGTAACAATGTAGAGAAAATGTTATTACAGTTATTCTTTTAATGTGACCGAATACTACAGAGTTTAAGTTTTTCGTTTTTGGTAAGCAGCATCTCCATTAGGCCAAAAACAAATACCCCGAAGATTTTATTATAGATGAGTCTCAATTACATCGTTCATCCATGAATATTTCAGTCATCTCGGTACAGCGAAAATAGAGTTACTCTCGAAATGCTAATCATTATGCAATTGTAATGTTTTGAGGTTTCGTATTGGTTGCTATTTCTAGAATAACTCTGCTTTTCCTGTACCGGAATAACTGAAATATTTATTCATGGATGGTCGATGTAACTGAGACCAATCTGTAATGAAAACTTTAGGGTATTTGTTTTTCTCCTAATGGAGATACTGCTTACCAAAGACAAAAAATGAAATTCCATAATGTTCGGTCGCGTGAAAAAAATAGCTTTGATAACACTTTCTGCATTGTTATCAATGTAGTATTTTCTTTGAGCTGATGCAAATTGATCCTAATTTCTCTTGGATGATGGGTGATATGTTACTTTTCAAATATATATGTCCAATATTCATCCACCTTCACATACGACCAAGATATAAAACAAGAAGGGAACCGAAACTCATGAAACATTGCTTCGTTCTTGATGAAATATTTTAAAGAGCTATTGTATCAGTCATCTCTAAAAGTCAAAAGGATAGTTTCTAACGGTTTTTTGACCTATCTGACTGAATAATTTATTTCTTGTAATAGAATACTATAATCAAAATCGTTGAACTCATAGAATAGTTCATTCTAAAAATATTACTTATTTCTTTTGATGTATTCTTTTATTTATTATTAAACATGAAGTTAGTAGAGTCTTGTGGGATTGTTTGAAAATAGAACGAGATTCAGAATTTGGAACAGGTTTCTCCCACAGGACTCTTGAAGTTAATCAAGCAACAGAATTTCATAATGTAGTTCATATGAAACACAATATTCAACGGCTTGTTTTTATTAAAACATTTTGTAGAATCAAAGTTTATCGTTTTGTTTGATAGTTCTTTAGTTTGAAATTCAGGTTAAAGAATGGTTCGTTTAGTTACTTTTCCTGAAACGAATTTTTACTATTATACAAAACAAAATTTGTAAGCACAATCTCTGTGGAATTAAAGTATACAGTGCGATATAGTTGCTGTTGCTAATAACAAGAAGACTGCTTTATTCTATCTATTGTAGGACATATTTCTTGATCACCCTTATAATTAATCCTCTAAAAATGCAATAAGAAATTAATTCAAATAATAGAACAAGACGTTATTGTTGTACGATCTTTGGTCGTATATCAATGTTTATCATGGTCTCTTGGAGATTAATTTTTAGCCTATACACTCCAACACTCTCCTTTTCAATTGTGTTTTACAAAAATAATATTTTAATATCTATCAAGTACTTTAATCCGTAAGTCTACAAATGTTGCTTCCTATATTTATGTTTGATGAAAGTTATTCAACGTTGTTATTATTTTTCTAAATTGATGTTTCGTTTTTTGAGTATTTCATCTATTAGTTGTTATGCTGAACATCATGATTGATAAATATCCAACTAAGTCACTAGTCGCAAATCGTAGCTATCATGTGAAAGTAAATAATCAAGCAAGAAACAAACGTAACATCGATATAAAAAAAAATCAAGATAAGACAAAAGTTATGAATACATCAAATGAGTCATTACTTTTATTAGTTATCAGCAGCTGCTGCCTTTTAAAATAGAATTAATGTGTAACAAGTCATGGTTTCTATATGATCATATTTTTAATGCAAAATAAATATATTTTATTGATAAAAAAAACAGAACAGAGCAGAAAACATCAAAATTTCGACATGAAATGAAGACCAAAAGGCTATTGTTATTAATATTAATTTAAAGAAATTTTCTAGTGTAAATAATTGATTATCAATAACATTTTATTCACCAACAGTATAAAAGCATTGGTACAAAACTCTCAAATAATAATAAGATATATCCAAAGTTTTATATATTTGTTTTATTTATTCGCTTGTTTAATAATTAATTAAATATTTTTAATTATTTTATATGTTCAACAAATTATTCCATCGAGACATGATTATTATTATTATTATTATCAGTATATGTCATTAGAGAACAATAATATGACAATATATCTCAAGAAATAACAAAACAAAAATTGAGAAATAAATTAAAATGAGAAAGAAAACGAACCATGTAATAGAAGACAAAATTTCAGCACAGAAAATTTGGTTTATATACGTATTAAATACGATGAGAATCGTTTTTTGTCAAAAAAAAAATGTTGTTTGGTTTATGAAAATATATACTGTTTTTTTTTTATCGCTATATATATTTAAACCATCCAATTATTGTTTGTTATGTGTTTGTGATTGTCTGTACGTTTGATAAATAATCTTTGAATCAATTTCCGTATTTCACTAACAAGAAATACAGATGAAGTAAGACATGTAAGATACAATAAATCTAAACAGAAAACATACAATGTTAAAAAAAATATATTTTAATATTTTTCTAACCACTGGAACATAAAGAATGAAGGTCTCAATATCCTCAAGAGATATTCATGACAGCGCTTCTACTACTGCATCAATGGTGCAAGAAATGTTTCAAAAATGCTATTGCAGCAGCGGCAGATTTCCAGTTGCAATTTAACATCTTTGATATAATTTTCAATATCTATAGAGTAGAATTTTTTCAAAAGATTTAGCATTTTGATTCTATAGAAAATTAAATATGAAATACCATTCTCTTGTATGTATGTCTTTTCATGCTCAACTATATAAACAAACACGACTATAAATTTTGTTGATGATTTTTGACTACATATATTCTATTCTGTAGTCAAAACCTTATAATTGCCTTTAACTCTGCATTTTGTAAAGCTTTTAAACCTCTAAAAACTAAATAATTCGATTTGTCTATATACATGAATATAAGTGAATGGTATCTTGTATTTGAAATTCGAATCTATGGAAAATGAAGTGGATATTGAGAAAATATTAAGGCTCTCACTCGTCATGACAAATATTCATAAGATTTTATTTTTAAACTAATAGATTCACGTATGTTTGAAGAATATTTTGTATTAGATAAATTTAACAATATCTAACTTTACTCATTTTTTATTTCAAACATTGATAATAATAGTAGACCAATCTTATGTTTAATCACTATCATTTATTATTTATGTACCTGATATGCTTAATGCTTCTGTTTGAAAAACATATTGTAATGGTGGTAAATAAATCACAGCCAATTGACCAATTATTGAAAGTAAGACAGCAATAAGAAAAAATCGATTAGAGAAAAAGCCTATTTCAAAAATAAATTTCGTCTAAAACGAAAGTAAAATTCTTTTGTTTTGAAATTTAATCTTTTTATACAATATTATATCATTACCTGTGATCGACAACTAAGTGCATTAAACATATCAAAAAAGACAAAACATGTAAATGTCATTGTTGTATCTCTTGGTGTTACTTTTCCATCACGCATCTAAATTATTATATTTTACTTTCGAAAATCTTATACATCCTACATACTTCAGCATAAAAAACACCTAAAGTTCCAATAACAATAACAACTGCACTTGTAATTATATTAATAATTAATCGTTTATCAATCATTGGATCAGTTACTTTTCTCGGTGGTTTTTTTAATACATCATGATCAACTGGTTCAACACCGAGACTAAAATAAATTTTCTCTATGTCAACATTCAATTTCAGATTCGTCTAGATCAGTCTTGAATCCTCTTAGAGTAGTCCTGAATTCGTCTAGATCAATCTCCAATTGAGTAATATATAACATTACAATAAAAGTTAACCATGGCGAGTGAAATTTTATTTTCAACAAAAAATACAATATCTGATTATAAGCGAATATCTCAGAAAACAAAGCATTGAAAGGTGTGGATATACTTGTTCTCTTCGTTCTATTCCTACACTCACAACCGAGATAACAATTAACTATTTTGAAATTTGTTTTATATAGAATACAACATACTGAATCTCTAATTTCAAGATTGTCTCAGACGGATTGGAGACTGGACGCTAACATATATATATATATAATCTTTCTTTATAAATAATATACAAACCTTTGAGCAGGTGGTCCATCCATAATGATATTAATCCAAAGAATTTGCATAGCATTTAATGGATTTGGAAAATGAAAAACAGTTGAAAGTGTTATTAAACTTAAAGCAGCAATACTCCTTTAAAAACAAAAAAAAATCTCTAATTAATTAAATAAATTCTTTTATATAAAATCTACATACGTGCTTAACTGAAATCGAACGAAATTTCTGATATTATGAAATATTGCTTTACCTTCTTCAATTGCTGCCCTATAAAACGGAAGAATCTCAAAAATTTATTAATTTCTATGTGAATATAACTCTTACATTATCGTGTAAAAATCATCTGTAACAAGAATCATATCTGCTGCTTCTTTACAAACATCAGTTCCACTTTGTCCCATAGCTATACCTATATCAGCTGCTTTCAATGCAACTGCATCATTAACACCATCACCTGTCATACTAACAATATGTCCTTGTGCTTGTAAAGTCTTAGAAATGAAAAAGAAAAAATGTTAAAATAAATTAATATCATATGTTTAGTCTTTAAAATTACTTTAACAATAGTTAATTTATGTATTGGACTAACACGATAAAATATCGTTGCTTTTGAAATAGCACTATCAAGTTCCGATGCACTCATATGTTCAAGATCTTCTCCAGATATACTTAAATCAGCATTATTATAAATTTTTAAACGAGAAGCTAAAGAATTTAGAAAAAAAGAAACTCAAATTTATTTATAAAATAAACTTTAGTTACCTATTGCTTTTGCAGTTTTTTCAGCATCACCGGTTATCATTTTAACAAGAACACCACCAGCTTTTAATTGTGATACAGCTTGTTCAACTTGTGGTCGCTCAGGATCAATAATTCCAACCATACCAACATATATCAAATCGTCCAATGATGTTCCAGTAGCCATTGCGAGAACTATAAACAAAAACAAAAGTTTTTATTTATTATTATATATTAGATAACATATACAGACGTCATTTTTATCTGTTATATGTATGTTAAATTATTCTAGATACTTTGATAAAAATCAGCACTAAAGACGTTTGTTCAGAGAAATTATTAGTAAAAAACTTCTGTTAATACGAACATCGACTCCCACTTCATGCATATTAGTTAAAAAAAAAAACTCCGACTTGAGGCACTAATATTGAAAACTAAGTGGTACATTTTCTAGATAATTTCTAAGAATAACAAAATCTCTATCCAAAGTTTTTTCTAAACATGCCTAGATGTTTCAAAAAACATCGATTTACTTTTCGTTAGCAACGTGATCAAGTATTAAAAAATGCTCTATAACCAAATGAAAAGTTTAAAAATAATTGCAAACAATACAAGTTTTTCTTCAAAATTTCTTAAATGATATTACGACAAAAATTTTTGTCACCGGACTTGATACAATCTCTAAAAAAAAACATTTTCTTAGAGTTCGAACTTGTTGAATACTTCATTATAAATGCAATTCATGTCGTAAAGTGTATTCTGAAGTTTTCGGATTTAGAAAGATATTCATTAATTCCTTTTTAATTAATGGTCGGCTAAATAAAGCCTTTGGCTTCAAAATTTTCGACCTCGATCGAACTGTACTTTGATATTGTGAGTGAAATTTTCTTATAGGATAGCCGCTTCGCAGATACAAGGTACTTTTCCGATGGCTAGCGCTTATCGAATTAGTCTCGGACCCGATAGGCTCTACAGTTGAAAGAGCCAACATTTCTAAATATGTCTATGCTAAAAGAACTTATTCAGAAAAATAAAACGTTGTGAAGAATAAAAGTCAAATGAAAAGTATATCTGTCCCACTTTTTTCAAACATAAACCATATATACATACTTCTTAATCCTTTAGCTGCCATTTGATTTGCATCAACAAAGAATTCTCGTATTTTTTCATCAGTTAATGGTATTGTTGTTCCATGATATAGATAGTTTTTACATACTTTTAAAACTTGTTCAATAGCTCCTTTAAAATATAAACGTGTTTCATTCTGTAACAAATAAAAAACAAAATTTATAAGAGAATAATTTGAAAAATGAAATCAATGTTAAAACATACTGGATTATATTTTGGTTTACATTCTACGGCCATCCATTTATTTTCATGTGTAAATGGCCATTCACGTTCACGATGAAACTGTTCACGAAGATGAGGAAGATTCATCTATTAGGAAAAAAAACAACATTCATTCATTCATTAGAAACAATTATAAATAATAATACTGACTTTCATAGCAACAGCAAGTAAAGCACCTTCAGTTGGTTGACCACGAAGTTGAAAATTAATAATCTCAGCATTATTACAAACAGCACCAACCTTATTAAAAAATCATTTATTTATATATTTATATAACAATTAGAAATACTTTACTTCAACTATTTTTGAAATTAAAGGATGTGAATCATAGGTTATTCGTTCTGAACCACATAAAACATCACCTTCACTATTATAACCTGAACCAGTAACCTAACAATATATATAATATATAAAATATAATTTCTTTTTATTTGTGTAATACAAACTTCAGCACTTTGCCCATCGGATGTTAAAATATGTGTAACAGTCATTTCATTTTTTGTTAATGTTCCTGTTTTATCTGAACATACTACTGTTACACAACCTATAATATAGAAAATACATGTAATCATTTAGAAATAGATTATTTAATAAATATACTCAACCGAGTGTTTCAACAATAGGTAATTTTTTAACTATTGCTTCTCGTTTTGCCATACGTTGAACACCAAGTGCTAATGTTACGGTAACAACTATTGGTAAACCTTCAGGAATAGCTGCTACTGCCAAACTAAAATAACAAAATAATAATTCATTTTTGAATTACATGCTTTTTGTGGTAAGCTGACAATATGTCGAAGGTGTTAGTGAAGCCCTTTTGTGTATATAAAAAAAGTCAATTTTCGTCAGAAAAAATCAGTTTTAAGATCAATGCATGAAAATATGTTCTAAATTGTATGATTTTTATATTTAGTATCTTGCCTTTTTTCAGAAAAATCAAGAATTCTTTTGCTTTGTTTATGTTACTCTAGTAGCGCATCCGAGAAATCTCGAAGGAGCGTCATCGTAACTAATTAATATTTTTCTGTTGGAAAGAACATGTGAAGCTACAGTGCCTGGTGTAGAATGCTCTCTTTAAACTAAACTTATTTATTATTATATTAAAAAAACACTTCTAGAAATAAATTACCATTTTTATTAAAGGTTTACAAGGTATTAAAGTTGCACCTCTCTTATTGTGCATAAAAAAATCAAGGACTCTGTCAGACACTGCTGTTTGATATACTCTTTCAAATGAAAAGAAAATAGCTTTATAAAATCAGGACTGACAGAACTATTTTTGACTCACTATCACATATATGATAAATTCTAATCAATGAATATATTTTTGTCGTTGACCATTTTCAATTCATTATAGAAAACTCCGACATACTTCTGCGCAGACGTTTTATCGAATTTTTTTCTCAGTCACATGTATGAATCAATTAATCTATGTTGATTCAAATTTGCGATAACTGTGACAAGCGTGAAAGACTTTCTTCTTGCTATTTGTAACTATTACGAATGTCATCACGGATATAGAAAAATAGATCTGAAAGATTTTTTTCTATAAGTAGAACTTAGAATATACCTAACACCGATAGTAAACATTTCAAGAAGATGCCGTCCTTGTAACCATCCAATAACAACAATAAGTACAATGATACTTAATGAATAAAATGAAAGTTGTTTTCCAAGGGCATCCATACTCTTTTGTAATGGTGTTTTAGGTGCCTATATCAAAAACAAAAACCATAAGTGCATTTTTTTACATTAAAGAAAACTTTTTTTCTATATTTTACTTCTTGTTGTTGCATCATTTGAAATACTTTACCAAATTCTGAATTTTCACCTGTGCATATCACAATACCCTTATAAAGAAATTTCAATAGATATAGTTAAAAAACTATATATTTAAAAATATACTTTAGCATTTCCATTAAGTACATGTGTACCCATAAATGTAATATTTTTTCTATCACTAATCGATGTTTGCCTTGCACCAATAATAAGTGGTTCAGTTGTTTTGACAGATGGTTTTGTTTCACCTGTAAATGATGATTCATCAACTGATATCTCATTTGCTTCTGTTAAACGTAAATCAGCCGGTACACGATCACCAATATCTAATATACATAAATCTCCTGGTACTAAATCTCTTGCATAGATTTGTTGACTTTTTCCTTCACGTATACATATACATTTAGGTGGTACAAGTTTTTTTAATGCTTCGATTTCTTTGTCAGCACGATTCTCTTGTATAAATGCAACTGTAACAACAATAATAATAGCTATTGTTATTGATAATGCATCATCATATTGTTTTAATAATAATGATATAAATGCTGATGCAAGTAATAATAATATCATAGGTTCTTTAAATTGTCCTAAATATTTTTTCCATATTGGTTCATCATCATCAACTTCAAAATCATTATGACCATAGAATTTACGTCGTGTTGAAATTTCATTTTCATTTAAACCCAATTTAGCATCAGTATGTAAAATTTTTATTATTTCTTGTGTTGTTACACGACACGCAGCATCAGAATTAATAAATGTCATAATACCATTTGATACTGGTAAATCATTTTCTCTGTGATTTGATACATTTAAAGATTGATGCTCTTCAAGCGAGCTTGAAATGCTCGATGAAGAATCAAATTCGATTAATTTTGATGAGTCCAGTTGTTTGATTTCTATAATGTTTTATTTACAAAAACTAAAAATTTAATATCGAAGGGTATTTTGTTTTTGGCCTTTTTAAATATTATTCGGGAGTTACATCGACAATGAAAAACTATAACATCTAAAAGAAAAAAAGAATAATATCATGAAATATTTACTATATAAGAAAAATAAAATCAAACGCTGCTTGTCTATGTATGTGTGACAGATGTGAAGCTTTTTTTAGTTTTTTTACTAAATCAATAAAATATATTAATGAGTAAACGAACGTGCTTAGCGCAACCGAATGCTTTTGGTTACGTACTTGAAAACATTTATTGGCCTTGCTTTTACTGCACGTGCCTAAGCTTGAATAGATGTCAACGTTCAAGGCATAGCAAACGACATTAAGTTTTTTTTTTCTCTCTATGTGGATAGAACCAATAGAACACATGCTAATAAATATGCTAGTCTGACTAGATCAAACGCATTTGCTTTCCTATTTTTTTGTCCAAAAAAAGAAAAAAGAAAACATACAAAATACCTCAGACACAGAACATTGACACAGGAGACGTAAAACGCCGAAAATAAAATCGTAAATGACGGTTTAAAATCTGCAATAAAAGAAAAAAGAAAAAAGAAAAAAGAAAAAAGAAAAAAGAAAAAGTCATTTTATTTTCTTAAGCTCTTGAATAAACTTTAAGTCATCATCAATTTCCTTTTTTTTTTTTGTTTTTTTTTATTGATTTTTTTTTTATACACATAAAGATATCATTTCATATCAACAAATAATATATCGGATACAATGAGAAGTTTATTTTTCACATTAGGTTGTGGTGAAAGAAGTGTTAATGTTCGTTTATCTGAATCCACATGTTGACTAATAAAAACAAAATTCAATATTTTAACATTTTCTTTTTTTCTATCATATATAACTTACACAACAACAAAACCAAGTAGATTTTTTGTTAACAATTGTTCAGGATCATTTGAACTACTGACTGATAAAACATGATGTACTAAAGCAGGACCTTTAGAAAAAAAAAACAAAAACCGATAATATCTAAAAATATTTTTTCTCTTAATTATTGTTTTTTTTTTTACTTGGAGCTATTGGTAAGATTTTATTATATGGATTTTTTAAAATCATCCCAGCTGGTAAACATGAGTCAGGTATTTGTGGTGCACCGATTTTATAAATTTTAATTTCATTAAATTCAATTGTAAATACATGTGGACAAATATTATTTTTTGGTCCATAGAAATATTCACGAATTTTATTTTCACGAAATTTATCTTTAGCTGCATCTTTTGGTACAACCTATTTAGAAAATTTTCTAGATAATTCTTTTTCAAGTTTTTTAAAACATATCATTACTCCGCCTGATTTTGGTAATGTTATAACTTTAACCGAAGGTAAATCTGATATTAATTTTGTTGCTAACCATTCACTATCAAGTACAATTATTATATCAACTATTAAAAAAAAATAAATTTAGAAACTTTGCTTTTTTTTTTTTTCATAAAATACATTTACCATCAAATGCTTTAGCAACATGTTTAAAAGATTCATAACCTTCCTGACGAATATAACCACAGGTATTAACAACAACACCACTGATAAGAGCTAGAAAAAAAAGATTATGTTTTATTATTCAATTTGGCCTTCATTCTATACAGAAAAAAAACTCTTTTAAAATATGTCAAAACAAAACTATTTCAAGGTCTTTGACTAGCAACTTTATACAGGATTTTGAACTCTATAAATAAGAGATATGACCAATCTACTTTAAATAACACTAATTTAATATAGAATAAAACTAGAGCCCTACGAAGTCAACTTGTTTCAATTCCGAAAATGATTTTTGCCTATAGTGATTTGAATAGAGAAAATTGTTTCCAATAAGGATTTAAGAGTGAGAGAGAGTCTTCAAAATAGTCCCAAATCTAAGATCTCAATACAACTCTACACCTAGTATTTCGATCCCTATAATATGAACAAAAAGCTTCTTCTAAGTACATGTATGACTGAGCAAGTCGCTACAAAATGACACCTCTTCGAGCTCTCCACAACATTTTTTGATAAAACTTACATCGGTATTTAAAAACACGCAAAATTCGTTTTTTCGCTATTTCCTAAAGGAAGAATGGACAAAGTGGATCATTTTTATAGAAAATTAATTGCTCTGTGTTTCAGGTTCTGGATGCTTGAAAGGCTAGATTTGAGGTTTAATAGATATCCTGGGTTTTAGAAATACCTTGAAGATTTTATTTCCTTAAAATGCCCAGAGAAAATACTTTTCTCTATTCAAGCTCCTATTTAGATTCTTTATGCGAGTTACCATCACAAAAAAAATTGAAACTAATTCTTTTTGTGCTACTTATGAATGAAAATTTCTCTCGAAGGTTTTTTCTTGACATTTATAAATCGATAAAGTAGTTCATTTTATTCATTACGTAACATATGAAGCATAAACTTGTTGCTATATAAGAGTAAAATACTTGACTGTTGTAGTGATATAACTCCGACCTTGGTGGAGTGCAATGCAGGGCTCTAAAGAAAAGTTTTCTTTTACTTACATCTTCAATATTAAAGCATAGCTTCTATACAGTAGAACATCTCTATGTAAGTACTTCCCAACAGTAAGGCATCTACAGTCTGCTTGAACAAACTGTTCTAGAAACGAGTCTCTCAAATATGCGTAGTTATATAGTCTAAGTAGTAGGTGTTTATTAATGGTTGGATAAGCAATAATATTCATTGTAATGTGAGCAAAACATGTTTGTCACTCATGTGTAGAACGAGAAAAAAAATAATGTTTTGTGTATTGTACTATGCTAAACAATCATGGGACACATAGAAAAAGGGAACGAAATAGCTGTGAATATTTAAAAGAAAAACAAAATGCATAGTAAATAATATTAGTAGTTGCCTAGTATAACAATTCGTCGTTTGTCTTTGTTCACTGCTAGTAGCATGAAATTATATCAATACAAGTTGATTTATCTTTGATTAAAAACAATTACATTAATTTATTGTTGAACCAAAAGAAACTAAAAACCTCGCAATAATAAGCAGCTATGTAATATGAGCACTTTCTATCAATCTCGATTATGTCCAAATTAGATAAGTTTTCCATATTAAAAAACACTTACAAAAATCAGCAATCATTTTGTGCAAATAACTATCTTGTTCATGCGTCAAGTATTAAGAAAAATAAAACTAATCGCCAATTCCTGATTTAAAAGTTCAAACTCTCTTCAGAATATTCATACATGATGCACATCATCTTGATGCAACAGCAATGTATCAGTTATAAAATTTCCCTTGTTTGAAAAAGACTGTCACTCCTAACAACAAATTGCTTATGTCTTCTATTATAGTTCAATACTTATTGAATCTTTACCAAGTGTAAGCAAAAAATATATATTTGTCTCACATTTTTCGACGTTTTCCGATCGAATATTAACATACATAGCCATTGATGATACTATTTCATTATATAAACCGATATTTTCACCGGGTGTTTTATAACCATAATGAAAAACAAGTGGCATATCAATTCGAAAACCTTCTTCAACAGAAGCTGGTCGACGAATAACCATAGTCGCTGAAGAAAAATAAACAAAATAAAATTTTTAATTAAATTCAAAACTTTTTTTTTTACCAATTGTTCCTGGTATGGATATTTGATTTTGTCCAACATCAAGATCAACTAATATTGGTGTTCGACCAAGTCGAGCTGCCCAATTAACAAGCATTCGACATAATGTACTTTTACCTACATCGGGTAGACCAGTTACCATTATCTATTTTAAACAATATTCATTTTTTTTTAAATAGATTTAATTGGATATTATTCTTACACGAGGTCCACGAGTTTTTTCTGATTCAGCTTTTTGTCTCAATTGTTCCAACATACCATGTACATTTAAATAAATATGCATTGGATTTTCATCTCGTGCAACATAATAATCATCATGTGATGAAACAATCTAAATCTATTATATTATTTCAATAGAATTCGAATAATTTTAACATACATTTACAGTACAACCCCAATAAGTAAATATAGAAAATTTCATTCCAGATGTAAATTGATATTTCTGACCAATAGCTAGTTCAGTACCGAATATTTCGGCCTTACCCGAACGTAACTATAAAAAAAATCAAATGAAATTTTCAAAGTAGAGAAGAAAAAAAACAAACATTGACTCACTTCAACTGTCAATGTTTCATCTACATCACCACGTAGTTCTTGTCCGGCTTCAATAACAATTTCTTTCTATAGTTCAATACAAATTCGTCTAAGACAATGTAAAAAGTTTTTTTTAAATATTTACCGTTGTCATTATTCTTCTGAAAAAAAAAGCAAACAATAGAAATCTGTAATGTTTTTTAATCGATAAATTACTTTAATAAGATAAACAACAAATCAAACGGAGGTATAACAGATTTTCTCCTTTTTTAAAAAAAATGAACAATTATATGAAGAATAAAACGATAGATGAATAAAAAAAAATACAAAAAAAAAAAGCACAAGCATGATTGCACAATTAATAGAATTTCAAATGCACACTATCAAGCCAAGACAAAAAAATAAATTTGCTGTTGATCATTCATCATTGTTTTATTTTCTATATAAGGAAAAAAAAAGTAGTATATCAAATAACGAACAAAGAATTGTACTGTTAGTATTTCTGAAATTTCTCGTTTTGACTACAATACTTGCGTTAATCAACAGATAATAAAAATAAAAAATGATGATGAATCCACAAAAGCGTTTGGTGATTTGAGTAGGATGGTTTTTAAAGCGAATAATTATTTTGTGTATAAAAATGATAAAAGAGCGTCGACTCTATCGATCTCTCACACTCTTCTGATCGACCATAGACAACTCATACAAAAGACAATATTTTGAAAGTAAAATGACATCTAGGCAAGCAGAAACGTATATCAACAAGAAGATCAACTATTGAAATGAATATTTCAAGAACTAGCAAACATCGAGTATTATGTGAAGGTCTCAGTTGTTTCCCATACAACAAAACCGACTGATTTTCAACAACAGAAGAGATTTAAATTGGTGGACTAGATATTAAATAATTTTACTGTTGAGAAAATTTTCGATTTACATAGGATATCCTACTTAGAAAGTCTGTATCAATTCGGTTGAAAGGAAAAATGTTGAAAATATTCCAGATATCATTAAGTAACTTTGTTGACGGTGAATTGTCGATGTAGAAGTAGGTGTGAAGAGAAGACTGATATTCGAATGCACACCCTCACGTAGACACTCATCCACATAAAGAAACGTATTAACTTGTCGTTCGTTTTGTTCTCAAATATTTTTCATAAGCTATCAACTTTTGTTAGCACAACTGTACGCAAGGGGGAAAAGGCGGATTTTGGATTTTCGGATTTGTTTGGGATTTTTCGGATTTTTTTGAATTTTTCGGATTTTGATAATCCCAAAATCCACCACCAGAGTTCTGTTTCAAATAGAGGAATTTCGAGCTGAAATTTTTGCCATATGTAGGCCTCGTGGTTCTTAAAATATTCTAGAAGTTTCAGTGCAAATTGACGTTTTCTTCTGAAGATAATGTGATCGCAAGAAATACTCATATTTCACACCTCAGTCAGAAAATCCACTTTTCTTGGAAATTGATTATCTTGAGAAGGAAACATCCGTTTGCAATGAAACTTTTAGGATATTTTAAGGACTGCAAGGTCTACGTATGATGAAACTTTCAGCTCGAAATTCCTTCATTTATGACAGGACATTGCTGGTGGATTTGGGGATTTCGTCGATTTTTTAGGACTTTTCATGGATTGGTAATCTCGTAAATCCGCCTTTTCCCCTTTGCTTCAGGAACAGTTGATAGTAAGACAATTTTTGAAAAATCTTGAAAAATATCTTGAAGAACATGATTGTTGTTCACGGGTGGTGATGGTTTTAATCATTTAGATTTTAATGTATGTTCTTTAAGACATTCTTCGTGTTTTTAATGGAGAAGTTGATAAAAGTATCGAATACTATCACGACAACCTGTTTGCACTGTGTAATTATGATCATCGGCTTCAAAGCAAACAAGTCTTTTAATATCGTTTAAGGCAGAGCATGAAATCGAAAGAATAGCAAATACATGTTCCATATTAAGAAACGAATATACGCTTCGAATTCCTTGAGCTTCTAGCAATTTAGCTTCGACTGATCCAGTGACTTTTTCAACCACTTTGTAAAAATCTGCGTCGCAAAACGAAAGTAACTCAAGCAGACAAATATGTTCAAAAATGCGTTTAAACGCATGAAAAAGTGCCATTAAAATATAAAAAGTAGACGCTTTTTGCTCACAATGGCGATCCCCGACTGTGAGCGAAAAACGCCCATTTTTCCCCTCTTTGTGTGTTTAAACGCGTTTTCAGCGAGAACACGATTGTAAAAGCGTATAAACGCATAAAAAGAACACTGAACGCAGTTGTCTTCTTCATAATCGTAAATCACCATCATGATTATGATAACAGCTAATGAAACTGAACAAGACAACTGCGTTTAGTGTTCTTTTTATGCGTTTATACGCTTTTACAATGGTGTTCTCTCTGAAAATGCGTGTAAACGCACAAAGAGGGGAAAAAATGGGTGTTTTTTCGCTCACAGTCGGAAACCGCGATTGTGAGCAAAAAACATCTACTTATTATATTTTAATGGCACTTTTTCATGCGTTTAAACGCATTTTTGAAAATATTTGTATGCTTGGGTATCAGCCGGTAAGATGGAAGTGTCAGAAGAAAAGTTCTGAAGAGACATTTATAAACATTAGATTCAGAATAAAGAAAAATATCATCAACATACGATTGAAATAATTTTAATTTTGAAAATATTGAAATAGAAAAATATATCCTCTTTTTAAGGATGCATCTAAAGAAAAATATAATTCTTGGCGTTTCTTGATTTTCCAACTAGAACACTCAAGTACTCTTGGTGATATAGAACATTAGTATTTTAACCTTTGTCGATGAATTAACATCACCAGTGTCTTTATTCGAGTACCACACCCTCGATAAATAATGGAACACACAGAGAAATTCCTCAATCGTTCAATTTTATTTATCAACAATAGCCTAAGCACATATCTGATATTAGATGTCATTTTGATGGAATAGTGCTACTATTCGGTATACTGTCTTTATGGAACTATAAGTTTTAAAACACAAGGAGATTGAATGAACACTATTTTTATAAGAAAAAATCGGTTAATCGCAGAATTGCACTTATTCGTGTATAGTTGTCCTTTAAAACAATCATAAAATTCTAATCATTTCAATCTTAACTCTGGGATTCACATGGGATTTTTGGAATTCTCGTGGCATTTTCGGATTCTCATAAGATTTTTGGGATTTCTCGGATTTTTATTGGGATTCAAAATCCTGAAAATCCGCCTTTTCCCCCTTGACTGTGCGTCTCTCACTTTTTTTAATGCAATAAAATATCTTCACCATGCTGATCGCGAAGCTTAAACTAAACTTGTTTCGACATTTTTTCTTTCTGCCAAATTAATACCATTCATTCTGAATAACCGAGTATGGACTGTGAAAAAGAAAGAGGCAAAAAAATTTCTAGTAAAAGTGATGAGAGTGTTAGATGCATGTGGACAAGGATTGACAATGCCAGTGATTTTGAAAGATAGAACAATGAAAGCCGAAACGCATGTTAATGAACCTTTTCTCATAGATCAAAAATCCGGCAACAACATGTTAGGAAACGATCGGACATATACACAAGACGGTATAGGATCTTGTGAGGTTATAGATAGAGATAAGTTGAAAACTAAGAGCAGATAGGTCTACGACATGTATTCATCTCTTTATTATCGATATCTCGACTACTTTATATAGGGTTAGTATTTAGATATTAAAGGGAAATAACAAATGTAGATATAAAAAGATAAAATATTTGTTAGGAGGCGACAAATAGAAAAAGGAAAATACCTGCATATACAACAACACATATGACCAGATGGTAGAAGGGAAAAATACCAATGATAAGAGAACAGAGAGGTAAAATATATATGGTGATAGAATAGAGAGACGAAGAGAACAAAAAATATAAATGGCAACAGATATGATGAATTAGACGACTCTAAAACTTCTTAACAATCTCACACACACATCATCTTAAAGAAAAATAATACGCTTATCATTTTGCTACATAGATCAATAAGTATCATTGGCCATCAGATCTACCTGATTTATATCTACTAGATTACAATTTACGGAATGAATTGGAACCATGTAACTACAACGGCAAGATAGACAGACGAAATAAAACGTTTACTCGAAAAATTTTTCAATTCTGTACTTAATTTTACTACACGTTACGTTTAATCAAAAACACATGGAAAAGACTATATTTGTTAAATAGAGTATACCATTTTATGCAAAACTTCAAGCGCTATCTGTTGATAAAAAATGTACTTTGATTAATGGCATAAGAGAGAAGAAATTTCAAAAATACTAACAGAACAGTTATTTATGAATTCATCAGATATGAAAATATTTACTTTGTATGTCCGTTCATATATGATATTTCATTATTTAAATGAAATCTATTTTGTATATGATTTATAATTGATGATGTTTTATGAATAATCTCATCATTCAAATTCCATATAACTATTTGACCAAATAAATCTGCTGAACTTATTTTTACTAGATTACCATTCTCTCTTTGATAAGGAACAATTTGTCTGAAAAATAAATCAAGAATAATAACGAAAAACAAAATTCAAATAAATTTTACGTTATCATGCTTTGATGAGTTGAAATAGGTTCAGATGTTTGTGCTTGCATTGCTGGTTGATCAAAGCGACGACTGTAGAAAACACAAAAAAAAGAGTGATAAGCGCAATCCTTACGAGATTAAAATGTGAAACACAATGTAACTACTCTTGTTGATTGTATAGGAATTGTTTTATTCTATCTATTGTAGAAAATATTTCTTCATCATCATTTTACCTAATCATCGAGA
Source organism: Rotaria sp. Silwood1 (assembly GCA_905250075.1). Lineage (NCBI taxonomy): Eukaryota > Metazoa > Rotifera > Eurotatoria > Philodinida > Philodinidae > Rotaria > Rotaria sp. Silwood1. Next base: position 2,319,770 of record CAJNOP010000010.1, on the reverse strand, counting down.
CATACACTAAAGAAGGAGCTCATATACTACAACGAAGTATTATTGACATATCGTCTGTAACTAGTCGTTTCTAACGTGCCTGTCATATCTGTGGAAATAGTGAATACATCCGAATTTTTATCTTTAATATTTCTTTTATGTCATGCTTCACACAAGATACGAATCAATCACTAGTAATTGACAGTTTTGTGTTGAATGAAAAGAAGAAAACTCAAGAGAAAATGTGACATAAGAGATTGTATGAATTGTGTGACATTGTTTAGATGTCACAAAAGAAATAATCATCGTTAACTTTTGAATTAGGATAATTCATGGAAATTTATCTACTTATATAATGCAATGTTATATTTTTTGGAAATAGTTATACTTTATTTCGATATAATGATCAATTACTCTCTTAACTTGAGTTGAAAGTAAAAATATCAAAAATATAAGTTCTTATTCATTAGAGAGCTTTCTGTCGCCATCATTTCTACAGTGTACACATGGGTGCTGTATTATAATCTATTCGTTAAAACTTTGAAAAAATTCTCTATCTAAAATTTACAACGATTTCTCAGTTTCGACATGTTTATTTTGGATCACAGTTGAATTTAATTTGATCAAGATCTTCAAACTAACTATCAACGACAAAATATTTGCGAAACGTAATTTTGATGTACAATCTAGAGCTTATGATATATTCAGTGTTAAATGCACTCATCTGATCTCTTTTAAGATAATCTTGAATAATATCTATTAAAAAGCTATTTCATGTTTCATCAGTCACATACTTTAGTCAAGCATATAACATTGAATTAAGTCAATAAATTGATTATAGTTCTTGTTTTAATGCTATTGGGCTAATATGAAATCTTATCAAACACAAAATTAAAAAACAAGGGATCTAACAGTCGTAAAATGAACTAGAAAATGTGACCAATAAAGCATAGAATGACCGTATTAACAAATATTATTCAAGAATATCACAAGAACCTATAAACACATTGTATTTTCATATTAAATTTTTATTTGTATGATAAACATCGATTTTTATACTATTTATACATAGTAACGAATTGAAGTTTAGAGTAGTAGCAGTTTCAAATAGTTGACAGGATTCTCTATTAGGATTGGCGGATCTAAAAACGTCAATAAAACTGATGGAATGAGAATGTTCACAAAAAACCAAGACATTCAAAACCAGTTTTCTGGCATCCATTTCATGGTTTTTGGAAGTGATTCTATTTGATAGAGCACTATGAGATTCTCGGTTCTCTCCATAACGTTCCTTCGTCGAACTGTATTCAATATTATAGAAGGACCCAAGACATTAAACACGGCACAATCATTGAAATTTTCAATAAAAACAAAAGAAAAATTCTTCTTGGATATTCTATAAACTGAATTTAGTTCAATGAAAGAAGTTCATGAAAACAGCCGATATATCTGATTTTGCGATGTCTTGATTTTCTAAAAATTTCCATTACAGTATTTTTATCGAAGTTTTTAGGTTCATCAATCTTGATAGAGAATTCTTTCAGTTAGTCAAATAGTTTTTTTTCAGATTCTATCGAGAAGAAAATTTAAAAATACAGCTCATCGAAAACTTATGTCGTAACCATATACTCTAGGTCAATATGTTCTAATCATAAAAAAAAATTTTCCATAATCCTCTACCATAAAAATACAATTCGCAATTATTTTCTCGTTGATAGCCTGTAATACATTCTCAAATAGAATAAATTATTCTACTAAAAGTCCACTTCAAAACATGCTTAAAACACTGCAAACACACTCGTTTTTTTCTCATACGATGCTTGATATGGTGTAACAAAATCCATATCTTGACTATATCAATCACGAAAAGAAAAAAACATAATATATACATAAAAAAAAAATGAAAAACAAAAATGCAATTCTAACCCAATTGATAATCGACCAGTTGATGCTTCTTGTCGATCAAGTTTTTCAATAAATTCAATTGTACCTTTATCTGGATCATATTTATAAATCAATGGAGAAAATTCATGACCCTTTTTTAAATAATAATAAAATTATCCAAAAATGAAAAAAAACAACTTTCGTTTCTTATTAACATACTCCAACAATTAATAGCGATTCATTGATAAAAATAACACAACGAAATGGTAAATAATTTGTAATTTCCATTTTAACTCTAAAACAAAAGAGCTCATATTAAAAAATTTCTTTTTTTTCAATCATAATCAAACTAACTGAGATGGATTCTTAGCTGAAACAGCAAATATAATTGAATTATGTGATACCCATGCAAGACTATCACCTAATGGCGAAAAAGCTACATCATGAATCCAACCTGATTCTAAAATCAATTATATTTATTAAAAACAAAAAAAAAACGCTTTTCTTGTTTTTAATAAACCTGATTGAAATTCATGTAAAAGATCGCCTGTATTTTTAATTGTTCCCCAATTTGATGTTTGTGCTTGATTATCAACAATTTTAATAAAAGCAGAATAAACTCTATAAGAAAACAAAAATATATAGATACATATTTGTAAATACATAATTAAAAATAATACCGGCATCGATAATCACAACTACCAACAGCAATTAATTGATTATTTGGATGCCAAGCAATACAAGTTACAGTTGATTTAGGTTTCTTTTTAATCATTTCAGCTGCCCAAAATCGTTGATCTTTTTCATAATAACATACTGCAACATTTTTATCACTTGAACCAATAACAAATTTATTTTCTATTCAAGAAAAAAAAAAGATTCATTTAATTTTTTTTTTGTCGTTTTTATTATTGTTATCAAAAACCTTCTGGTGACCATTTAGCACAACAGACAGCTCGACTTGTTCGTTGTAATTCCACCATTTGTGGTTTCCAAATATCATTTTCTAATGTCCATACATATGCATTATAATCCTAATAAAAAAAAAATAAAAAGAAGATTTTTTTTCGTCTTGTTTGTTTTATATTTACAGCACTAGCTGAAACAATTTGATTTGTTTTTGGTGCCCAATCGATTGCTAATACACGTGATAAATGTTCACATAATGTATGTATTAATTTCCATTTATCAACTACTTTTTGATATATTCGTACATCATTTTTTCCCAATGATACGGCAATTTCTATTTAATTGCATACACTTAGTTTATAAAGTTTTAGAATGAAAGAAAAATAAATAACATACGTGTTCGATCTTTATTCCATGCATGCGCAATAACAGGCAAATTGCCAAATGAATATATTTCAGTCATCTAGAAATAGATTTATTTGAATAAATAAATATAAAAAAGAACCAGATCAAAGTAGTTAGAACCTTAACCAACAGAAAATATATATATCCGGATGCATTATTAAATAGATTCAATTACTTCTCACAGTTAACAAATGAAAACAGAGAAGATTCTTTGTTGCACAGATGGCTCTGCTAAACAGTGATTTTCTTGTTCAATAGGATTAAACTCAATCAAATTGATTGTATTTTCATAACGTTGAGAGAATTCAGCTTTTATGATCATACAATATTGTATCATTAAGAATTGCAGAGGTATTTGCTCAAATAAATGATCGATTATAAGGAATGAAATTTTTTTTCTGAACATATTAAAATAGGGATTTGACCTGTTTCACCTTGAATATTAATATTTATTTTTAATTTTATATGTTATATAATATACATTGATAGTTTTTGAAAGCTAACTAATACAAATGACAAGAGAAATACAATGATTTCAATATTAAAAAAAATAAACATATTCGACAATGTCTACAAAATTGCATATATTTTTAATATAAAAATTATCCTGTCTATTTTTATTGATATAGTTTGATTTAAATTCATTCTAGACAAGACTTTATAATTAATTCAATCATTCACTTTACCAAATCATTTATAATTCATTTTAGTTATAGATGGTAAAATGCATTTTTTTTTTCATTGGTTCGAATTATCTGAAAAGCTAGTTGTATTCGAAAATAGGATTAAGATAGAATTGACAAGTTTGTATTTAATATAATCAGATGACTGGCTAATCAATCATCAATGATTTTTTTTCTTCTTACATTAAATTGAGGAAAAAAAAAGAAAAGAAATCTTTCTTTCTCGTTTTTTTTATCGTTTGTAGTTCGATCAAAATTGTAGTTGATACATTTACAATTGAATTTCTGTTTTTTTTTTGTGTGTTTCCGGTTTGTTATGATGCAATCAAGAACGATTTTTAAACTGTCTTTTTTTGCTCTATATGTGTCCGCTCTTATTTACATTTGATTGACACATATGTCCAGCAAACGGGAGGCGGAACGACTTAATCGAATTTTTTTTTCTTGCAATGGAATTTCTCTTCTTCTGATTAATGCAATCTGCATAGGGAAACAATTCACCAGACGATGAAAAGCTAACTAGGAGAAATCAAAATCTAATTTACTTGAGAAAATACATATGACTAACCAATGTCCTCTTTTTTCATTAGAACAAATCCGGTAGAACAGGAAATGATAACGCATCATTTGATCAAACTCGTTCAATAAATTCCTATTATCTCATCAGTCAGTTGTTCTATTGCACTTATACACAAGTGTAAAAATGAATAAGACCACATCAAGAGAGGAAAAAAAAGAAAAACTCTTCTTCGATTTCATCGGAGATAAAAATAATATACCCAGTAGGATTGTTTTTTTTTATATGATTCTTATTCTCATATTGCACTGACAAATAAAGTAGTTTTTTTTTTGTACAATTACTGGTCAGAAGAACAAGAAGAAGAATATTTATCAATTGTTATTGTTCATGTACGTACAAGGCTTCCTTATTTTTATTTAATTCTAATGTAAAAATATATCCTTGACAAGCGAACAGAGTCTTAATGAACAAAATTTTCTATTTTTCTCTCTCTCTCTCTTTTTCTTCTTCTTCTTCTTTGTCTCAAATGGAAAAGATTGATGGTATGTTAGATGCAATTCCTTCTTTTCAATGCGTGTTATGTCTCCGCTCCAATCTTTGTCTGCTTTCAATTTTGACTTGATAGGACTCATAAACACACACAGATACACTTAAACCGTGTTCAACATTATTTTGATCATTATAATAAAAAACCTCTGAAGACTACTAGAAAAAAAAGAATATATGCACATATGCATGTTACGAGATTATAACATGAATAACCTTTCCCACATTCTATTGTTCACAATATAATCATCAAGTTGCCTGTTTCTTATTGTTTATGACACCATTTGTATGATAGAGTCTAATCAAGGATATTTGTTCTGTTATTTCCTGTTCAGATCATATCTCGTATTCAAATACAATTATACATATACACATGATTGATGACGTAAGTTGGATAAACTACTTATAGATAAACATATTCAAATAATTCTTATGAATATTCTTTTTTTTTAGTCAATATCAAATACTTTTCTTTATTCTATTAACTTCTAATTATATTGTACGATTACAATCTGACCAACGTAATACTAACAACTGTCCACATTTGTTTAAAACATTGAGTGATTGCACTTGTGCTCGTCCGAATACAATTGATTGTAGTTATTCAACAACAATTTCTCATTTACCACGTTCTTGGTATTCAACAACTCATAATTTAACAGAATTTACACAATCAATTCTTCGTTTTGATCTTGTTTATACACCATCAATTTCATTAATAAAAACTGATGATTTTCAAGTATAATCTATGTTGTTTTTATTTTCTCGATTTTTTTAGTAAAAATTTCATTTTAGGGTCTTCAAAATCTTCGCTATCTTTCTATAGTTAATACTGGACTTAATAGAATTCAACCACATGCATTTCGTCATCTACCATATTTATATGAACTTCGTATTGAAGAAAATCAAAATTTAACAGAATTAAACCCATTCTCATTCAGTGATATTGAATATATACGTCGTATATCACTTATATCGAATTCAATACGTGTTATACATACAGAAGCATTTCGTTATACACATTTTGTTGATATATTAGATCTTAGTAATAATCCATTAGAAGTAAGTCTAAATCGATTATTCATTAATCTAAGATCTGAGATAATACTCAATCACTTAACGTATACACAAGTGATTTAAAAACATCCGCTATTCTCAAGTCATTTTTTCTCTAATGATGACATGCGACCACAAGATCAATTTATTCACTTGCGTACATATGTTATTAAATGATTATTGAGAAATATATCTATACATCAGTCTTTGTTTAGTACTTAAGATTAATATGTTCACCATGCATCGTTATATATCCATGACTATCAAGGATCATATTCTTTTTTTTGAAGAGATCTGCTTGAATTAAAACAAGTTGTTCTTCATTTATTAAATTGATCAAGAAAACAAACTTGTAGATAATATGACCAAAGATGAAATCGACCTATCGGTATTGACGGATCAAAGCAACATTTAAGGTTTAGAACTAGTCGAATCGGTATCGGTCGTCAAAATATCAGATCGATTCAATCTTTGAATCTGACCAAAAATGAAATGATCCTGAGATGTAAAGCCCATCAGGTCTAAAATTTTCGGACTCTGTCGAACCGTGCTTTGATACTTTTAATAAAATTTTCTTATTGGAATCGGATATTTGCCTAGAAGATAGGAAAATACTTGTTTCTGGTTTTTTGTATTCGGTGACTAGAGCATCTTACACATACATTTCTCTGATAATTAAAGCTCATCGGGTTCAAAATTCTCAGATCCGAACCCAACGGAGTACCAAACCTATCCGACAGGCTTCACTAATATGGTAGAAAAAATTTAACAACAATTGATTTTCAATTTTTTCCTATAATACTAAGCGCCTAGCTCAAATTCAGATTACGGTTTTAAGAGACAATGAACTTTTCTTTTAGCATGAGTTCATAGATGAACTATGGTAACTAGGTTTATAAAACTTTCAAGTCCGAAAAAGCTCTGTCAAAGCTATTTTTAACAATGCCATATTAAACAGAATAAAATTCTAAATAAGAGAAGGATCATCGTATTTTATACGACCTTGCTTTGAAGAGAAGGTCACAAGCAATGCAGTAGCCCCTCGTTTTGTTTTCTTCAACATGGCATTATTTGAAGAAGCTCAAACAAAGTCTTCTAAGACTTAAAACATACCTTGTCTAATTTTTTTTAGAAAATTTGCAATCATAGTTCATCTATGAAATTTTGGTAAAAGAAAACTTCATTGTCTATTAAAATCACTATTTAGCTTTGAGCTAATTACTTAACATTCTAGAAAATTAGAACCTAGAATGCATTCTTATTTAACTTTTTTTCAATACTTTATGCTCTCTAAATTACATTATCTATCTTGGAAAATTTTTCAAAAAACTGAATAAAGTTTTCTTTCTTAAAATAGGTTATTCATTCATATGCTTTTTTTGGTCTTAAATCAGTTGGTACTTTAATCTTATGTTCATTACCAACATGTCCAATCAAACAAATAGATGCATTTGCTTTTTTCGGATTTCATACATGTGATACAATATTATTAACCGGTATTCATACATCCTTACGTTCATTATCATTTTCACATATGACATCAATTCGTCTTGTTAATTTATCTCATGGTGAAATATCCCGTATACATTCATTTGCATTTCAAGGCTGTGAACATATTAGTGAAATTGATTTGTCATCATCATTAATATCAAATATTGATACAAATGCATTTGATCAAACAAATAATATTTCATTATTAAATTTAAATGGAAATTTAATACGTTTATTTGAAAAATCAATATTTCAACGATTAATGAATTCAATAAAACAAATAAATCTTGATAATAATCCAATTCAATGTGATTGTACACTTGAATGGTATTTAGAGCAACGTTCACCAAGATTTAAATTACCTGATGTATGTACAGGTCCAATTGGATATGAATGTTTAAGTCCCAATGAACTTCAACAATCTCAATTACCATGTTATCAAATAAATGATGATAATAATAATCAAACAACAACAAAAAATTTATGTGAAAAACGTGTCAAAGGTATTATTGTCGCAGAATCATCCGCATATTTGTATAGTTTAAATACTTTTTTGTTTATTTTAATCATAATTATGTTTTATGTGTGAGAATATAAGAATAAAACAGAATTTTTAATTGATAGCGAAATAGATTAATATTTAAAATACTTTAATTGATAATGAAATTAATGAAAACATCAAATGATGAATTTCACTAAGTTATGAAAATTAAAACAATCATAAATGAACTGAATGATGTATTGAAAGCTGATAACAAATATGAAAGAGTAAAATTTTTGTTCTTGATGTTGTCATCGAATTAAAAATTGATGATAAAGTAAAGCTAAAAGTATTGCATGCACTTGAATCATAGAATAATGCGGTCAAAAACATAATACTACATACACTATAGAATAGATTGCAAACGGAAATTCTTGTACTCTGAATAGAATTTTATTTATTGTCAAAAAACAAATTCACTGGATATTATTGCCGTCGTATGAATATGATTGAATTGAATATTTGATGCTCAACTTAATCTATACGTATTAGATTGATTAGTTTTAAACTGAAAACAAGAGGTATGACTGGTCTGACTATAATATCTGTCGAATAATAATTATATGTTACAGAAGATAGACTAATATCCGCGCCAAAATTGAAGAGGGATAGGTGTTATCTTAATAACTCAGTAAAGGCAACAGCTAGCGATCTGCGGTTTTTCAGCATAGGCACACAATTTTGTTTGTTCAACATTGAGATATGAGAAGGTAATCATCTGAATCGTGTCTTGAACTATAGGTAAGTATGTTCGTTGATTCGCATTTCAGCAACCTTTATTTCAACGACCAAGTCTATCGACGCTATTATTCTGAGATGATACTTGTAGTGTTACAAACGTTCTAGACATGGGCGGTGAAAAATTAAATTTTTAGAAGAACCAATGAAATTGTCAATGAGTTCATTTTATCTCTGCTCTTCCAATAGTGGATAGTGTGGTAGCAAAATCTTTCTTCCTTAATTTTAAGTTTTGCTCAAAGGTATGCTTTATTGAACCTTGAATATTGCATCATCTAACAGTGCATTATGGAATTGAAATTAGCGTAATGTGCTTTCTTTGAGAAAAAAAAAGATCTTTTTAACGTAAATGAGGACAAAGTCAAGGTTTTTTTCTATTACACTTTGCTTACTCACTATCGTGTTCTCGTCTTTATATTCATGTAAAAGTTTGTCTGAAATTTAAAAATTATTCTGTCCTTGAAAAAATGAATGACGTAACATTCAGTTAAGAAGATCGAGGTATTATCCTTCAAATTGTTTAACGATTCATTGTTAGCAATTACCTGATCTTCTCTGTGATTTTGAGATAATAGATAAGTTTGATTTTAGAAACTACAAATGTCACAGAGCAAATTCGCTTTTATTCATAATAAAACAGCAAAGAAGACAAGCGATTATGTTTCATCTATTTAAAATTGTCTAATTAGACTTCAATTCTTTTGATTAAACTCATTAAACATCATGCAGGCAGTCTTAGAGAAATGCAAGTCGATTTATGATCATGCTATTGGTTTTGATTCCGCAGCAAATGTCGAAGATCGCCTATTTTATGTGTTGCTTAAAATAATCACATGTCTAATATATATGAAGCAAAGTATATTGATCAAGATAATAATAAACAAAATCATAAGAGTATGGATTAATTCTTCTACATGAACTATAGGTGGTATGGAATATATATATATTGGATCAAGTGATCTTCCTCTAGTATAAACAGGAGACATGAAATATTCTCGAAAGTATATTGCTACTCCTTGTAATACTGCTGCATTGTGCATAGTATTGAACAATAGATTTCGGTGACTAAAAATGACAAGAAATGCTTTAGAAAATTTTGAATAGTAAGACATATACTTAATTGTATGAAATAATAGTAATATTCGAATAAAGATCAAAGACAAATCAAAAGATAAAAACGAAAAGATGTATAGTGTCATTCTTTGCAGTCAGCAACTGCAAATGATAAGCCATCTAAGTATTCTATAAGAATTATAACATCGCCATAATATCGTTTATCAAGATTGTCCATACGATGTTAAAATGTAGTGAAATAGCTGGCATTGTCGATCACTTAAATATAGTAAAGATGAAGCAACTGTAGCTATGACAATAGAAATTAAGTTGTATAAAAAAAACTCGTTATCCATCTGTTTTATTAAATCGAAATCAAATATTACTCATCACCATAACTATTAATTGTAAATCTCGATCAATAGAATTATAAGAAAAACAACAATGAGTTAAAGATACTTAGGGTCATCATTTACTAAAGACATCACTTTTTTCGACATTTTTCCAGCACATCCCCTATTACTATAGTGAAAAGAGTATTTATTAGTTTTGAGATACTTTATTGAAGAATGCCCATCATCAGATTTCTACTGAATTAGATTCTTATGGGATATGAACAATGGTGAACCCAAAATTTTCGAAAGTAGGAGCAATCATAGTCACAAAAAGTATTTTGAAGTCATATCGGTTTATTTTAGAGCGTTTTATGCATAGAAAAATATATCGGAAAAAAAAACAGACGATACCTTTTACACACTCTCTCTGTAAACTGGCCACTGCATACGAAAGACAATTAATAATGCTATTGCTAGCGTGTTGATATAACTTTAATAAGTTCTGTTCATTGTAATTATATTCAATTAGATAATTATTTTACATGATAATATTTTAGTTCTAGAAAATTCTCAATAATTTAATTAATTCAATACACGATAATAAATAATTAATAAAACTTTTTCCTATATTTGATTCTATACTTGACTCATTTTATTTTTTTTCGGTTTTCATTATTAAAGACGTATTAATCAAATTTCTTATGTGCTTAATGGATCTTATTAAATAGTAATCATAAATTCCGTAATTGCCTTCATTATGTCTATTGTTTTTTACTATAAAGGGCGTATACTATCTTTCAGAATATGTTTATATCTATAAATGTATTCTACTGTTAAAACAACAAAAAGCATAAAATATCAAATGCAAGAATATCAATATTAACATACAACTGAAATAGTTGCTTTTAAGACGTTTTCCGATAACTAATTGACTTAAATAAATTTAGGGCAAATTTCAACAACTATTCACAAATCAAATAATGATAGTTCATTGCATTAATATATAGAGACAATATAAATTATCATTATATGTTAATATATATTCAATAGTGATTGACTTTCAAATGATAGAACACTTTATCCAAGATTAATGCTTCAGTTTTTTTCTATTCCATGCTCGTATACTAAATAATTGCTCAGTTAAAATCGATTAAAAATTTATGACATTCACAAATGGCTTACAAGCTTCAATATGTCATAGAATAGCCTTCAAGCCTACTTGAAAGAGTATGTTTTTTTTTAGTAGTAAATTTTATTATGATCATTCTTTTATGATATTAATCAATTTGAAATCGAATAAAAATCTTTTATTTGTGCTTTAGTAACAATATTAATGTTCATGAATTTCAAGTAAATCTATTTTCTAGACTATTGTCCTTGTCTGTTTGTTTATCTTGATAAATTATTAATCAATAAACATAATAAAAATCATATTATATATTATTGTTTCAGAATTCTTTTGAGATTTATTAAGAACTATTTTTACTCGTTTTACAATATTTAATAATAGATAATGGTTGTTCTAGTCATAACTTTTCTTTTTGATTCTCTCAATGCTTGATGATGTAACTCAAAGCAACGAAAAAAAAAAAATTGTCGACCATCTGGAGACATTTTTATGATGAACAATCGATGAAGATGATTGTTAGAACAAAATTTACATTGAATAATGGTTAATGATTGTCAATTTTTCAAATGTAGTAGTGTACCCAAAAATAATTGTTCATTAGAAAAATAACTTAACCGAAAAAGATGATATTTCTTTAATTAAAAAGAAAAAGAATATATTTGATAGATTATAAAGATAAAATTAAATATCAAACTCATTTACGGATAAAAGTTTATCGGAATAGTATATGATTAAAAAAATTGAAATAATCTCTTGGGGAAAAAGAAAAGAAAGAAAGCAGAATAAGACTGTACAAGGTCAACTATAGTAAATGTTCAATTTGATTAATTTCATATTCAGGTCGTCGATTGCTTGATCGATCTCAAGTGGCATTTGCTTATTCCGAATGCTGTTTCATTATAATTAAACAAGCTCTTTTTTTTTTATATATATTGCATGACCGGAACAATAAATCGACTCAACTCACACATATACACATAAGTAACCTTGCACTCATTGACAGGAACAATATACATGCATATATCAACTTGAAATAAAATTCATGAATTGATGATATATAAGACATGTAAGAAAAAAAATGAATGAGTTTTTATTATCATAAGAATAACTATTAATATTATTATCTGTTTAAAAAGAAAACATGATCGATACAATTCTCTAGGCGACTTTTATTATTTTTGTTACTTGAACTTTCTATCCATCGTATTTGATAATATTTAATTCTGTTCTTCTTTTGGTTTTTTTTTATATTCTTCTTTGTATGATTGTTATCTTACACTCGACTCATCGCTACGATCACCAACTAGAACTCCATGCCGAATGGAATATGATGTAATATCTTATTCTTATTCTTTTTTTTTCCTTTTTCTTTAATGATGGTCATGTTCTTCGAACAGATTGTTGTTGTTATTCTTTCGACATTCTCATAGAATTCAAGCTTGATAGGGCTATAACATGAATGAATGCATAGATAGAAGAAGAAATGTTTTGCCTCATCAATACACCATCATATCAACCAACAGAAGCAGAAGCAAAAAAAAACAGAAGACAAACTGGAAGTAATCCACAAAGAATCGTAACGAGTAAGTAATGGTAATGTAGATAAAATCAATCTAAAAAACAGGTAAACGATTATGTATTTAGTGTAGAACATATAAATAGTAGATTTAAAAAGAAAATTATTTTATATTTAGATATGAAGCTAATTTTCTGTTGGCTATTTAATTATTCATAAGATAAATAATAGAAAAATATATTTAGATAGAATTATGTATTTAGCTGTAGAGAAGAAATTATTAGTTGTACCCATAAGAAGAAACAATAATTTGATACTAAAAATGTACTGATGTTTGACATTGATTTTAAGATAATAAACAATTACTAAAATAAATCAGTCAAAACGAGATTGTGATCTCTCCTTTTTCTTTTTTTTTTTTTTTTTACTGATGTTGATTATCATGATAGTCATTATCCATATTCTATATTCTTTCTTTTTTCTAAGCATAGTTTGTCTATATATTCTCATCTGTATTCTTCTTATCAAGATTCGGATAAGTTTGTTCTTGTTATAGTTTGACTTTTGTTTGACAGATGGTTCCACTGTGTGAAAAGATTAATCATCGACTTTGAACTCTTTACATGATAAATAGTAACTTAGCTAACTTTTTTTTTTCATCATCCCTTAGGCACTGTTAAAATACATCTGCTATATGGTCAAATGAAAACTGTCTCGACCATAGATATATATATATATATATATAACAGTCGTAAACAGTTCGAGGTTAATAATGATCTAACTTGTCGTCATGGAGTTTGTCAACATAACCTATGACTGTCGTCGATTATCACAGATGACACTATACAGAAGGACAAGCAGTTTATCCTTGAAGATTTCTTCTGTTATCTTTTAAGATGCTGTACTTGAACAGATACATTTCATTAAAAAAAGACGTCACATTCGTTCCTTCTATTTTTCTTTTGTCCTCTTTTTCATGACAAAATGAAATCAACTGATGATTGCATTCTTGAGATTTTTTCTTCTACTTCTTCTTCGTGTTATGTGTTCATAGATGAAGATTGGGGTGGTGCACATAGATATATAATGCATCGAAAGAGAAAGGAACCAGCTGTATGTATATAAGATAGAAAAAAAAATGAAAAATCAAGAACTGATGAAGATGATTTACGTCAGCAGTATTCTATTCGTTGACCACTCATTGATGTGAAAATTGAATAGAATTGTATTATCGATCAATTTTAACATTTCAATTAGCATATGACCAACTATAAAGATGACAGTTCAAGCATTCATATTGTTCAATGGTCGCACAGATCAATCAGCCTAACTACCTCGTTCAAGGTAAATAGCACCGCTCTGCATGTATTCAATACGTTTGTATATAAGTAACTTGATATAGACGCCTTATTAGCCGGTGTTCAATACAAACAACGCCGTTCAGACTATCGCCTGCTGGGTATGTACTCGGACGTAGTGTAGTGGTCTTATACCATCAATTTATTTAGATTCAAACATTGAGATCAATTGAGAATAAAAGAAGTGCTTCCGACATATTCGGGTGTTTCTTTTTTTTTGTTTTTCTCAGGATATGAATAAAAGAAATAAAAATGTCAATAACAATCATCATTAGTATTCAACTAATAGAAAGCAGAGAAAGAAAAAGATAGAATATAATTGAGATTCATTTAAGTCATTTTCACATGTTAACAGCAATACTGGCATCGAATTTCTACAGAAAGGGGGTTTGGAATAAACGAAGATGGGTCAAGGTCGGGTGAATGATGAACATTAATGAAGAGAGTGTACTGAGCGTTCTGCTCGTTTCTTCCTTCCTTCCGTTATTTGCTTTCATTTCTTTTCTTTTTTCTTTTTTCTTCCTTTTTTTTTTCTATCTTATCATCCTCGTTTCTTTCTTTCGTTCTTTTACGTTTGTTGCATTTCAATCACTCATTGTCTCTCATTTTTTCTCTGTTTTTTTCAAGGCATGTACTATGTATACATCTTGACCACATCAACGTCATCATCATTATTCATTGTATGTATGTATATATGTGAACAACATGTAAGAGAAGGGACAAAAAGAGAGAGAAAGAAAAAGAAAGCAAGCTTGAAAGCTTTACATTATCATCACAACGACAAAAACATTTATGTATGAATAGAAGGAGGAGTTGCGCAAGCTCTTTTAACTGTTCAGTTGACAAGGACACGTTACACTCCCTACTTAATGGACTTTGTATATTATTATCAATTACATTGAATGACAGTAAATTTGTTCGAGAGAATATGACTACGTTAAGCAACAAAGAACAGACTTGATTACACCACCAAACTCTCGACAGTCTTGGTCAAACAAAGGAATTAGGAGTATACACAGAGAAAAAAGATAGCAGTGGTATAACCTCACTTCCCTTCTCCTTCTCTTTCTCTATATACATTTTTTATGCAACTAACGCGTGTGCGTTTGTGTACATGAATAAGATTACGTCTTTAATAATTTCAATGGTGAGAACAAGAGACAAGACAATGAAATAAAAGTAGTTGAAGTGCTTGTAGTAAGATATCCTTGGTATAGGTATATTTTTTTTATTCATATAAAGATTTTCTTTGGCCAGACACTGCCACATAATTTCTTTTTTATGTTTCATGTAGTTGTCGCGTTCTATGCATTAGTCAGTCATACTATTGCATCACCACGTCAACACACATACATGCACATATATATGCATATACATAGATATATATTGGTGCGTGTGTACCACGACAACAAGAGTGGGACACTTGTTCAGCTCATATTCAAAGAGAATGAATGAATGGCATTATTCTTGACAAGGTGGCAAGCAGCATGTGCGTGAGACAGAATGAGGTACAGAAGACAGAAAGGGAGAGAGAGAACAAACACAGAAAGAATTAGTGGATAAAGGAAGAAGAGAGAGAGAGAGAGAGCGAGAGACATGAACATTGAACAGACACTCCACCTCACACTCATACACGTCTTTTTTTTTTGAAACTCAAATATATTGTGCGAAGTGGCAGTCTCATAGTAAGTTGTTTGTAATGTTCGATCGTGCTTATGCCTTAATGAATTGCTTTTTTGATGGAATTAGTATGGCTGCTTCATCTTGATGAGTACAATCATCTCGTTCATAGATAATTTGATTTCTAATCTTCATCATTCCGACGATGATCGTTGTTTGGTCTCTTATACGTGTGTATATGGTACCAATTGAATGAGTAAGAAGAAGAAGAAAAAGAAAAAAAAAGGAGGAGCAAGTGTGCCATTGCACACATCTACATACACATATCATCATTTTGAATCATATACGATGACTGATGAGTTTATGTCAAGTCTACCCATGATCATGCTTGATGACTTCAATCTTTCACTTTTCTTTCTCTCTCTCTCTCCCTCATTTGAGTCTGGTCGACCATCTGTCTATTTAACCGACACTAGCGTGTTATGGTTAAAAAAAGAAATCTATTGTCATCAACGTCGCGCATGTGCGTGTTTATTACCTTTACTGCACGTAAACACAACTGAACATTCGAAATGGATATTCTATTGACCATAGGTCGCATTGACGTTTGTGCATTTCCGATTTTTTTTGCTGTTCTCTTTTATTTAATTCAGGCAAATAGTAGAACCACAAAAAAAGAAAAAAAGCGCTAGAGAATAAGAGAGCATGCAAGGAAAAATAGCCCAACGACGCGAAGCTGATTACCAGAAGAATAAGAATAGGACGAGAGAATAGCCAGCACTACCATATACTATTCGAGTGTTGGTGATGGTGCCCTCCGAGCAAGTAAAAAAAAGGCGATCGAGTCAATAGTTACAACATTGACATATATAGAAAAGTGAATACATATACCCGTACATACTCTCGTTTTTCTCTTTCAAACAAAAAAAATCGATCAACAGTTCCGGTATGTGATGGAATGCACGTTTTTCCCCGAGTATTTTTTTCTCTCTCATGTTATGCATTGATGCAGTCGCATGAGAACATTAACAGGATAGATTGGCAATCAACCGTAATATATTTAGTCTCAAATGGGACTGAAAATATAAATGGATCAGAAAAAAAAAACTTTTTAAGCGGCTTTCTTTCTTTCTCTCTTTCTATTCATTTTCAAAAAGAATATATTTCTTTGTTCTATTTGTCCGATTACGTATGAATAAAACGGAAATAAAAATCCATTTAATATATAAATTTCCGACAAATTTGAGTATTGAACAGAAATGCTCGATTTCTCAAGGTAAGAAAGTGTTCTTTTTTTTTTATATTGAAAACTATTGTTTATTCGACATCAATTATTCTACTTCATAATTAAATGATTATTAATTTCTTTTGTATTTTTTTTTTTATTCTTGTTAATAATGTAAATAGACATGCATTATCTAAGTATATTTCTTTTTAGAAATAGAAAATTCATTTCTAAATTTTCATAAATTAATTATGGAATAAAATAAATATCCTGTCTTTCTTTTTGATTTATCATAGAATGATTTGATTAGATTGACCATAAATTCCTTTGAAGATTTGTTTTTTAAGCCTTAGCTAAGGGCAAATATGTGAGATTAAATATTATTGATAGATAGTATTTACTGATTAATAATCTTGGAATACAAGCATTTACGACTTCTTGAGTAATTTTTCATAAAAAGAAAAAGACAAAAAACATATTTTGATCGTTAACAAATACAATCGACCATATTACATTATCGTTAAAGTTCAACTCTACTGACCAGGATATGATAGATAATAGTGGTGTATACATACTGAGAAATCAGTCGATTCCACTCAGCATGAACAATTCATCTTTGCATATCACCATATTCTTATCTATAAATCTCAACCAAACATTTCCATCAACATGACATATAAACAAAATTATATTATTCGTATATAATATATTCAATATATTTCAGAATTCTAATTGATAATAAGTTTTATTCTTGTCAAAATTATTAGAAATAATATTCTATTATTTCTCATCGTACTTTTTCTTTTGTCATTTTTAGTACCAGTTGTTTTTTTTAGAGAAATTCTATAGTCTTACAACTTAGCAAGAATGAGAAGAATATCTCTGTTCTGTCAGCTGTCATGCAGTATTAAATATTGCTTAGCTATAACTTTGAATGCATAGTTTTTACAAGCTCCTCATAGACACTAACTAACTATAAGACTATGTATATGTTACAATGTAGTCAGTATATTATCGGGTGGATTATTCGAGACAGATAGCTGTTAGTGACTTGTTCAGGGTCATTCCATGGTTGATGTTATTGAGATTTGCACTCAGCATGTTATGGATGCGTGTCGAATAACGTAACCACTCAGCCATGGCAACTTTGACAACTGAGAAAAGAGCAAAACTAATAATAGCATAAAATCTTATCGTATTGTGTCTGATGAAAGATAACTAAAAGTTATTTAGTTTCTGAATACTAGACATGAAACTTTCTTCGAAGTACTGATTAGAGTATAACCTTACATGTGACAATCAGTGACATATCAATGTTATAAGATACTGTTAAAGTTGATTTTTCAAGATCAGTTTGTCTATCGATAATAAGTAGAATGAGCTAAAAGATAAAAAAGATTCACACATGTCCATAACTAATCAATTTGTTTGTCATTAACATGACCTTCAACGAAAATATTATCTATGAAAGTTGATCATATAATCAACTGTTATTTTAGTCGTCTTATTTCTTCCATAATAATAATTAACCCAGTATTTACTTCATCATTCTACAAAAAACGTCTATATCTTTTTTCAGATGTATTTAAAATCAATGTATTACATCGTCTATTTTCTATTTGTAATCATTTCATTAACAAATGCTCAATCATCATTAACATCAAATTCACTTTGTGCTCAATATTATCCATATGATGTACAACAACAACATTGTGAATGTGATGATGTATCAGGAAAAGGAATATCATTAAAATGTATTGGTCATTCATATGTTCCACATTTCTTACCAAATATTCATTATAATGTAATTGAATTAGAATCATGTTCACAAGATTTACATATTGGAGATAAAACATTTGCTGATTTAAATATAAATACATTACGTTTACGTCATTGTAATTTAGTTGGTTTAAATGAAGAATCATTTTCGAAAATAAATCATTTAGAAAAATTTAGTATTGAAAATGCAACAATTAATTCTTTAGTAACATCAAGTGGAAATTTTCAAGATATTTTCAATTCAGATTCATTTAGAACATTAAAATTATTAACATTAAAAAAAGTTCATTATCATCAAACACATAAACATGATAAAAAATTAAATCTAGAATTATTATTAAATCAATTAAAACAATTAAATCGTTTAGAATTAATTAATATTTATATTGATAATTATCGTTATTCAAATTTAACATCTATTGGTCAAAATTTAACATATTTAAAATTAATAAGTACACATCAAACAAGTTTATTACCAATTGAACATTTAAAATCACTTGAACGTCTTCTTTTACTTTATTTACCACAAATATTTCATTCACAACCATTAATATCATCAATTAAAATGTTAAAACATTTAAAATATATTGATTTTGGTCATAATAGATTAACACATATAAATGATTTACAATCAAATACAATTGATCAAATTGATTTAACATCAAATTTAATTGAATATATTAATGAATATACATTTGAACATTTACCTAAACTTCGTACATTAACATTAACTGGTAATCCATTACAATATATTGATAAAAATGCTTTTTGTAATATTGAAAATTTTGAAAATTTATATATCAATACTCATAAATTAAATAACGTATCACCATTAGATAATTGTATATTATTAAGTCATCCAAATTTAGCTATAGCACAAGATAGTCAAACAAAATTTCAATGTGATTGTCAATTAATGAATATATATCTATTACAAAAAAGACAAACAAAAGAAATTAATCGTTTATTTAAATCAAGTCATGCTTGTATTGTAACAAATAATACATTATTACAATCACTTTATTATGAACAATTAGTAAATCATTTAAATTCACCAATACATATACATGAATTAGAAAATTACTTAAATTGTTCGTTGGATGATAAATGTGATCGTTTATGTCAAGAAAGAAAAATAACAACAACATTAGCACCTATACAAACACATAAAACAAACGTTATGATACCGAAAACAAATACATCTTTATCAACATCTTTATATTCATTTTTTTCATACATACTTTTTTTGTTGTTATTAGCTTTTTTGTATTTGTAAACTTATTTTATTGTCATGCAAGAAAGATTTTATTAATAATAGAAAACAAACAATTTTTTTTTTCTTTTTACATACAGATTTTCTACAATTTCATCTGTGTATATTATTAGTCTATTCAATCAAGTATGATTGATTTTTCATTTTGACTAATGTGTTCACTAGACAAGAAATTATTGCTATGAGCATTGCTGACATTGACAATAATCATCCATTATAACAGGAAGACCACTTTAGCATTTTGTTAAACAAAAGTAAATAAAGTGCATATATCTTGATTATAACACTTTTTTTAATATATTTAATTACCTGAAGCTTTAATAAGATGACTTTTGAAATAGTCACTTATTAGCTTTTATCGGAACTAGAGAGTAATATGAATGGTTTTCTATGGTATTTGAAGAACAGATCAATTCAATTTAGTGATGACTCTTTATTTAAGAACGGATATTAGCAATGCATCATTTTTACAAATACAGCTTCCTGTAATCAACTTTTTTCTAAAAACAATGTTCAACATAGAACTGTACTAATGACTGGATTATTACCATTTATTAGTTCGCTAAATAGAAGTGATTATCACTTGAGACTTTTCTTTAATTCACAATAAAATAAGATGCATCTAAAGTGTCGATGACCATCTTTCTTTCTAACCAGTTCACGATAGAATATCATAATTTTGTAACTAATTATACTCATTATATCATGCCAATGTAGTACTTAGTTCAATCGAATCGACAAGTGTTCTGTATAATAGGTTGAATCATTCAAAGAAATCATTTGTTAAAAATAGTTATTTGATTATATAGACCAACCTGATCGAGTTCATCCGAATCTAAGGACACTGATGATCATTAATTTTCATCAACTATATTTCACCATTTCATTATCTGAATTCATTATGAAAAAGAGATCAACGTTAATCTTAGTTTATCTATTAACAAACAAGAACATAGACACATCAACTGTTATTTTCAGTTAAACCAAATGAAACTCGACAACTAGACAAATTAAGTATACGAGTACCTGAAGTTGCTTCAATAGTACTTCATCTTCCTTTTCTAGCACTCTTGGAGAACAGTTCAACAAAAAGTTTTCCAACTTTCAGAATAGATAAATTTAGATGAATAGAGAAAAGATTCTCATAGGCTTAAAATTTTCAAATATTTTCTTCTAGATGATGCCAAAATCGCAGTTGGCAATAAGCACTGTTCCTCTTTCTTAGCTGCAATACATCTAATAGAGTTGACATTCTTTGTAAAGATATCAAACACTGTTTGCGGTCTCTAAATTTTTCGGTTTCTTTTTATCTTCTTCTGTTCAAATAAAAAAAGTGAAAATCTTGAGCACCTATCCCAAAAAATGAATGGTTTTTCAACTGGAGCTTCTATTATAAAGCCTAGCAAAATCAATGATACATCATACTTTGAAACAAAAAAGAACAGACAACCTAAATTATTTCTAGAGTAACAGCTTTAAATCAATCGGATGTATTGTGATTGACAAAAGGGAACGATTCTGAACTTTTCTTTTTTGTTAAAAACCTTGTTTTTTCAAAAACAGCGAAATAATGTGTGGATTTTGGTGTTTTCCTACTTTGATAGTAATTATACAGGATGGACCATAAATAACTTTACGATAAAAAATTAAAATATCTGGGCTTCGATTCGCTCGAATGGGCTGAGTTTTTCGTTAGCCGTGGAAGTTTATTTAAGTTTCTTTTTCATACAAATAACGTAAACTAATATCATTGCAAGTAAGAAAAATATGTATAAATGGTTTCACTTCCTTACAAAAACTAGTGTTTTATATTGAAAATTTCGCTCTATGTACATAAATGTTTTATACGTGTTTTTCTTAATTGACAATAGGTCAAGTTTCTTTAGTGAGACAAAATATATAACTCAAGAGTAGTATTTACTTACGTTATTCATATGAAAAGAAAACTTGAAGTAAGCTTCTACAATTAACGACAAAAGTCAGTTCATCGAGCGAACCGAAGCGAAGATATTTTAAGTGTTTATCATAACGCTATTTCTAGCACATCGTATGTGCTAATCCTTAAAAAATGTCCAGTAGATAGATAATCATTTGATGCGTACGTAGACTAGAAAAAAACAATGAAAAAACTGAAAATTCTCGGTCTTAGAAATGAGCACCCGTGAAGAATATTTTTCTGTTTGAAGACCATACAAAGTTAAAATATGAAATCAATAATGACTCCATGACATTTCCGCTTCAAATTAGCTTTATATAAACTAATTATTTGCCTTGTCCACTACTTATAGTTGAATTTTCATATAGAAAACTTCGAAAGTAAAATACCAACTGACTTATCATTATAGTGGAATTCATTGAAATTCTATATTATACAAACTCATATATATACATACATGATCATCAATCTAAGTAAGTAGATTTCATTTAGCTGAATTTTAAGTGAGGAATTATGAGACTATTGATTATACGAGACATTTTATTAAAGAAAAACTTTTTTGTTATTCATTGAATCGATGTTTGACACCACCAACTCCAGAATTCTGATGTTCAGTACTCTGTCTTGGAAAAGTTAGTCAATAACGACTGTGTACCACTATCATATCCTTATGAAAAAAAAACAACACAACATACATTGTAAAAAAGATGAGCGATAGTGATATACTATCGACTGACTTAAATTTTCTAAGATCAGCATGAATGAAACATGTTTTTTATAATGCATTTAAGATATCCACGTGATAACACTCTATTTCCTGCTGAGATTCAAAATCGGAGTGTTCCAAACTGAGTTTTGTATACATTATGCTACTTTTTTATTCTCTACAAAATGGAAAAAAATACTCAAAAATAAATAGTATGTTCGAAGCAAAACGAAATTCACATATCTCTCCTGTATAACGAGTTTTGTTGGTTTTTCAATAGAAAAAAGCTATTGTTAATAATTTGTATAGCCATGATCACAATTGTGACATGCAAAATCAGTGTCAAAAACTATATTGAAACAAATACATTTTATAGAGACTTTATCTATGAAAAGTTAACTCAGAGCGGATCACTAAATGTTTTTATTTTGCAGAAAAAAACGTTTCTCTAAAATATATTTGACTCAATGTAGTTTTTGACGCTGATTTAGAATGTGACATTTAGTTTGTTTATCAATCGTTTCATAGCGATGAAAACTATTACAAAATATTATTTTTTCTATTGAAAAGCTATCAAAAATCGCTATATAGTAGAGAGATGTGAATTCCTTTTCGCCTCGGAGAGAACAATTACTTCTAAGTATCTTTTTTCGCCGTTCGGTAGAGAATAAAAAGTGGCATAACACATATAAAAATCAGTTTGCAATTCTGTGATTTTGAATCCCAACCGGAAATGAGTTACCGTAAGTTGGACATGTTAAATTTATCAAAAAAACCCATTTTCATTCGCTTTGGCTTTATAAAACTTGAGTCAGTCAATATGAAATTGACATAGTTGATTTTTTACAATGGATGTTGTGTTGTTTTTCTTTATGAGGATATAATAATGGTAAAAAGTCGGTATTGACTAACTTGTCAAAGAAAGAGTACTGAATATTAAAATTCTAGGGTGACTGGTTTAAGACATTGATGTATTTAATGCAAAAAGAAAAAAACATTTTTATTGAGTACCCCTTCTATTGAATAGTCTTTCGATTCCACTCTTAATAAGGTAAATAACCAGTTTTATAAATATAATCGATGCACAATTAAGAATGCATTTTAGTTTGAATACCAATATTCTTTTATCGTTGTATTCTGATAACATAATAATAAAATGATTATTTTCAATCATAGGAAAAATATCCTCATAATTGTATGATATTTTATGGATATTTTGACTTTAAATGACTTTTTTGACAAATAACTCCATAAAAACAATCATTACTTCAACGTCAATCAATGTTTATCGAGAGCACAGGTGAATTTTAAAAATAGTCTTTGACATTTTTCTATTTATTTTCCTATACTGTTTGATTTTCAATCAACTATTACTTACTTTTGATTTCTAAGATCAAATTAAAAATCTTAACATATAAAATAAAAAAGAAAACAGAACGAATGCTTTATTTAATTTGTCTCAAAAAAAAAACGATTTCATCATACCAATCATTTTTAAGTTCGCTAGACAAATAAAAAGTTGACAATACACCACAGAAAAAAAAAAAGAGCAGCAAAATATGAGATTGGCATACAAGCCATAACGAAAGAAAAAGACAGAACGTTGTTCATTCAAAATGCGAAAGAAAGAAACTATACACACAGAAAAAGAAATGAAAAACACAAGTCATTCGTATATAGATTATAGATATATATATATATATGTCTTAATTTCATTCTGGTATTGTTAATGTCATTGTTGGTTGTTGTAATGTTGGTGCTCTTCCAATTTGTTTATTATGAGGATCAACTTTACCTTCATAATGCATTAATATATCTTGATCAAATGGACATGATTCTTGAAATGCTTTTGTTTGATAACAACGTTCCATATATGACCATAATGCATGCAATTCGTTAGGTATATCTAAATTTTTATAATATTTTCCAGCTACACGTATATGTTGTAATTTTGGCATAATGTCACAATCAACAAATGTCATTTCATTTCCTGATAAAAAATTTGTTCCTGTTTCTTCAAGATAATCATTTATACGTTTTAATTCTGTTAATAAAGCACGTAATTTCATTTGTTCATGTGGATCACCTATGGATGATTTTAAATATGGATGAAATTTAATATAAACATTTGAACAAACATCTTCAGCTTCTTTTAATGAATTCATATTCATAACAGGAAAACGTTTACTTATTTCAACTTCAATATCACGATTATCAGTTAAAACAACTTGTGATGTTTTATCATTTGTTTCATGAAATACAACAACAGGTGGATTTGAATTATAGGCTTTTTTAAATTCTTGTTCAGGATTTTTCATATTAACAGGATAAACCTTTTAGTTTAATAAAACAATAAAAAAACATATTATTTATTTATTAATAGAAATCAATATATACTGTTAATGCAAGTTCTTTTGCTTCAGATTTAAGATATAAAACCATAAACCATCGTTGACATATTGGATTGGGTGAACGATGAGAAAAATCAATTTCAGATCGCTTTTAATAAAAAACAAAGAAATTTATAATCATTTTGAACACATAAATAAATTACTTACAGTGACAAATAAGGCCACTGACGGTACATGGGGATTGATTGATTCCATTAACGATAAAAATTTATCTACAAAAGATAACCAAGCTTTTGTTCTTTTTTTCTTCTTTCTTTGATCAGACAAAAGAAAAGACATTCACCAAAGATAAATCCATGAATAAAGAGCAAAAAGGTAGACAGTAAATATCGACTGCGCAGACGGATTATTCTCTCTGTTCCTATTGCTTAACAACCCTAACTTACTTGTCGAATGCCACTATATCATTACCCGATGAAGAGAAAAAACATACACTATTACAAAAAAAAAAAAGTGTAAGCGTTTGCATTTTTTTGTTTTTGTATGTTGCTTTGAAAAGATTGACTAACTTTTACTATTCTTCTCCTCTTTCTCTCCCTCCTTCCCTCTCTCTCTCTCTCTGTTGTCCCGGTTCTTTCTTCAATAGACGATAAAAAAGAAAAAAGCACGTCTCGAACTAATTGACAAACATAACGTTAGAATAGATGTTCGCCTGTTGTGTAATAACCTGTTAATGATGAATACAAAAATATATTGTCGAGTATTCATAGAGATTCTTTTGTAAGCATCGTTGCACGAACGCACATATAAATTGTTAAACCGAGAATAAACGATATGTAAACATGTATTGGCATTATGTTTTCTCAAAATATATTAACGAGATAAAAAGAAAAGTATCAATAAAGACTAAAGAAAATTGTTTTGATAAAATTTTAGTAGACAAAGAATGAAAATATTTGCAAACGAACGAACAACAACACCTTAATGATCTGAATGATTCATTTTATGAGCACTGTTTTGTTTTTTTTTTAAGTAAAAAAAAAGCCGATTATGTCCAATAAGAAATGATTGAATAAAAAAAATAGAAGGCGCTAGTTGTTCATTTGAAATCAAATTGATTGAATTGACTGTTTTTTGCAAGCTGACAGATTTAATCTGATGAAGTAGTATTAGTCTTTTGAATTCTAAAACTGATATCTTCATAAGTAAAAGCGCAAAACTCTAATCATGTTTGTTCTATCGTGATAATTTTATTCAAGTCATAAGTTACATATCATATTACATAAAATCGAGTCTCCGTTAGTTCTTCGTTCATAATTACAACATTATAGAAAGGATTATTTTTAAAAGAAAAAGGAAGCAAAAATAAAACCAAAGATTGAAATGTTATTTTTTGTACTAAGGATTCATATATTTAAAAAAAATCTTTTAATCTCTGTTGATAAAACAAGAAAAATTTTCTCTATAATCCCTCTTTCTTATGATATGCGTTACAGGATTGGTGTTTTTTATTTTGCAAATGTATCACAAAGAAGAAACAATATTAACATTAGATTCTAGTTCTATTTGTGAATTTGACATGTTTTTCATATGTTAAACATCCTGATTGAATTATTTATACCTAAACAGACAAGAATTTCTGGAAAAGTATTTAAAAAGACTATATTTTGCATCTGGAAAACGTTCAACAAGTCTTTGTTACATTATTTTTGACAAACAATATGTATTAAAAAGTGTTTTCTGAATTAACATGAAAAAACTCAAACAGGAACCGTATGACAAGGCATTTAAATACATTTTCAGAAGCTCCTGTTTGCTTAAATTATTTCTATTTCTTTAATCGTAATTGTGTTATTGAGGTATGTGACTCTTGTCAAACTTAATGAATTGGTTTTAAAAGCAACAATTTAGAGTACAGGTTCATTGAAATCCTACAATAAACATGGTGTTATAAAAAAATAGTTCTCAACTCTGTCTTTTAAAGTCATCTATAGTTTTTGTTATGCATTCACTTATTTTTGCAGTTAATGAGAACGATAAGTATCATGTCTTTCTTTTATGGACATTGGATTGTGGAAATAAATACAATTATATTGATGTAAGTACAGCGTACTATAGAGATTATGTACATGAGCAGAGCTAAGTAATTTCACTCAATTGAAAACTCCAATTTCTATTTATTCGAGCGAAAGAATAAATTTATAAAATAACATATCAGACCTATAAAGTATCATGATTTCTTTTGCAATATCTCGTTAAATTCTTGCTTCAGAAGTATTTGAATCATACTTACAATTCTATATTTGGTTTTTATGTTCACATACTGTTATCGCTAATCTCTTTGAGTACTAGATTGATGTGAACATCCGGTTTATACACCAATGTTTTTAATGTACGCATTCATCATTGTATTAATTTGGGTAGTAACTAACTTATTTCTTTCTTGACATATCGATTTGTGTAACACTATCAACTGAATTTGCGTAAATTACATGTTTATCTGCCAACTCGATTCCATTTATAAATTGGATTGAATTGCATTATCTAGCTCTGTACATGAACAAGTGATGTATCCATGTCTTAGCTATTTATTAACTACTCTCAGAAGCTGTATGGAATTGTTTTAACTATATCTATATAAACAGGATTCAACAAGAATATGTTCTCTACAACCAATGTAGGAAGATGTGGGATCACGTTTTTGTGGATCCGAATGTGTCAATAAATTAAAAATTGAATCTGGATCCAAGTCTTGAAGGACCAAGCAAATTCTTCCATAGAACTTATGCATGAAAATAATGAATTTCATGAAAAATTAAACCTCAAAGCATCTATGAATTCTCAAAATAAAGATAATCATGAACAATTAAGAATAGATATGGACAAGATGTTTCCAATCCTTGCGGAACTAGAATCATCATTGATTGATTTCATTAATGTCTCATTAACAAACTAATAGCAATCAATTCAAACCAATTTATAATATGGTTCTTGAATACAATCAATATAAATCGATAATAACTCTTTTATTTTTTTCATTTCGTCAATTTTTTTGTTTTTATTCAAAAAAAAAAGAAGCTTCTCATCAATTCAATAAAGTTTTTTTTTGTTTTAAAGTTCTCCTTTTTTTTTCTCTTTTGTTTCGTTATGTTTATCTCCTTATTGGAGTACAATCGTCAACATGTTCAACACAACAAATCCTGGTTGAAATCCACAGAGAGAAGTAATAGAAAAATAATGATGAAAAAAACAAACAAACAGAAAAACAAAAAAAAAAAGAAAAGACACGATGTTAAACCTGCTTGTATAGTTGTGTGTATGTGTGCGTAGAAATAAAAAAGAACGAGAGAGAGCGAGAAGGCAAAAAAAAAAAAGAAAAGCAGAAAACACCTACACACAAAACCAAATAACAAACAACAAGTGCTCATCCGTTCCACATAGGAAATGAGAAGAAAAACCAACAATAGTTAACAGGTTTGGTTTACCTACACAAACAATGAGAGTTGATAAATGAGAAGACTGTTCAAATAGGAGTGTGCTGTTTGAAATACTAAAGAAAGAAGAAGTAGAAGAATCGATCGCGCAAAGATAACATAAATCTTGCTCGAAGAAAAAAAAAACAAAGAAAAACAAATACATAGATGTATTACAATGCAAGACCGGAGTTCGAGATAAAGTCATGGTAAGTACCTTTCTAATTTGTTTTTTTGTAAACAAAAACAAAAACCTGAGACAAAAAAAATCAAGAAGTTTGTTTTTTAAACACACAGAACTAAACTACAGTAATGTAATAGGGTTGCGTTTTTTTTTTCCTAAGAGATCCCATATGTCGAAATAATAATCAAAGAAAACGAAACGAACTACTATTGATCGCGCGAATAGACAAAAAACAAAAAAAAAGAAACAGAAATGGCCGACAAAGACAGACAGAAAAAGAAAAAATGTGCGACTAGAAAAAGAAGAAAAACAAAGCGCGAGAGTCTAGATAGTTTTTTTTTGTTTTTTTTTGCGTGAAATAACAACAGAAAAAAACCCAGAATGAAGACACACCGGTGAATGAAAAAAAAAAACAAGAAAACCAGAATCAAAAAAAAAAAGAAATTTCGTTTTATTTCATTTTCTCTATCTAATCCCAAGAAGTATTATGACCATAATAGATTGGATGATGACTATTATCAGGTGCTGTTGTTAATAATGGTGATGCTGGTAATATATTATTATAACGTGATGTTGATGTTGATTGTTCATCAATTGGAAATAATTTACTAAATGGTTCAAATGAACCAAATAATGATGATAAAATATTTTCTTGATATAAATTGGCAGTTACTGCTGCTATTGATGAACATGATGATTGAATATTTGTTGTTGGTGGTGATAACATATTTGTTATATCATTAACAATTGAATTTTCTATTGATTTTGTATTTATGGAAACATCAGATGATGATGGTTCAAGTAAAGCAACAATATCCGATGGTTGATAAACATTTGTTGATACAGGTGATGATGGTGTTGCTATTTCAGATGGTGATGAAAAAAGTGTATTTGAATTTGATGTATTTCGATCAATAAATGGTGATAAATTAAGATGATGGTTTGATGAAGAATTTGTTAAACTAAAAAAATAATATTAAACAAAAATTTAAATGATAAATTGAATAATAGATTCCAGAACAAGTCGAACGAGATCTAGTCCGCTGAAAAATGTATAGGTTGCATTAGTCATGGAACTCATAAAAAAGTATCCCGTATCTTCGAAGCATCTCTCAAATGCTCATGAGAAACTTTCATTGAAAGTATCAAACTACGGTTCGAAAAAATTTGATCAAATGGCTTCGAGTCTCAAGAATGTTCAAGAAGGAAGAGTATCTCTGTCTTTAGGTTACATAGGAGTATGGGATACTCTCCCGTATAGTTCTTGTGAGTTTCCCATACACACTAAATAGCCACAAGAGAAGGTGTATGTCAGAATGTAGTCAATATGCTATCGGACGGCTGATTCGAAACAAACAGTCATTAGTAACTTGTCTAGACACAATTACATGGTTGGTGATTCTGAACTTTGAACACATTATCTTGTGGATAAACATTGAAAATGTTCAATAAACCGGTTTCAGATATGAAAATATTTGACCCGACGGGCTCTCTAATATCGGCTTGCTGAACAATAGTATTCTCATTCGATTATTTGACATTAACTTATTGTCTATGTTTTATTTTACATAGACGATAAGAACTATCTATTTCTACTTTATTAAAATATATGTTTATATGTGAACCAAAATCACTCTTTACCACTGGCGAGATTGGTTCGGTGTCAAAAAAAAAACTACAAACCAATTCAACTGATATACTAGTGTGCGAAAGTCCTAGCACAAAATATTCATTTTGTTTTCAACAACTTAAAGGCAACTAATTAGAATCAGAAGTTAGTTAAAAGCAAACTTTTTCGTTCTGTCTGAATGTAGGTTTAAAATTTCCTTCTAGGATATATGGTTGGACAGCTGTCATCAGATTATTTCAAATTAATGATTGTACAGAATACTATTTGAGTTAGTTTTCTATTTCAATTGCAACCTATCAAATTTAGGATGCGAAATAATTATTAATTGTTCAGTTTTATTTCTCTACAAAGCACATTATTTACTTATTCATGATAGATTGTAAAACTTTTAGATTACTAAAAGCAACATTTAAACAAATGTCTATTTCTAAAGAAATTAGCTATTTAGTAGGAATATATAGATGAAATTCCTCTTATTGTAATATCTGATTTTGTACAGAATTTAGTAATGTTGAGTTCAAGTTGTTCCAAAACACAAATTAAAGGCTACATTGAAGTCACTACTTTAATTTGTACAGACATAGTGTAGAACTTTTTCATAAAATTTACTGATAGTTGTTTAATTGTACTCGAGAAGAAAATTCGGAATATATATTCGGAACTAGCGAAATATTCTAATTCTTTAATAATAATTTTATAATATGGTATCTTACCCATCAAATATTGGTTGATTTTCATTTGTTAATGTTTCTAAATTATTTCTATTCGCATAATTTCCATATGGTATTGATGAATGTTGATGATGATGATGATGTTGTAAAACAGGTTGTTGTTGTTGTTGTTGTTGTTGAATGATTGACATCATAGCAAGATTTTGATTAAATGTATGATGTGGTGATTGAGATTTAAGTGGTGAATGAATTTTCGGCGAATTATTGCCATAAAATTGTTCATTAGAAGCAGATTGATGAGATAATAATGTTGATGGACGTGTGCGTGGTGATGGTGGTGTTGAAACTTCCGCTAAATAAAGTAAAAAAAAAATTATAATGAAAAAGTCCAATTTTTTATTTCATTATATATACAAGTAAATGAATTAAGTTTTGGTGTTGTTGGTGATGGTGATGTTTGTAGTTGTTGATGTTGTTGTTGTCTTCGTCCTGATGCACGTGACCATTCAACAATAAGACGTCGATCTTTCCATGTATAACCATGAAGTGCATGTAGAGCATGTTCTGCTTCTAAAAATGTTTTAAATGTAACAAATGCATAATAATCCCATAGAATAACACAATCAATAACATGACCAAATGGTGAAAATAAACGTTGTAAATCATTGACTTTACAATTATCTGGTAAATTCGTACAATATAATTTTGGAATTTCGCCATTTACACCAATATCTAAAAATCAAAAATTTTCGACGATACATTATAAAAAGATTAGTTTGTTTGTTTGTTTTTTTGAATACCTGTTTTAATATTTTTATTTGATTTGATGTGATTCATTTTATTTGTTTGAAGTGATAATGGTGATGGTGTCATTCTATCTATAGGCATAGTTGGATATTGTGGATAATAACCATTATTTATTTCTTGAGATAAATAATATGGTGATGGAGGACGATATGTATTTGGAAAAAAAATATTTCCATCTTGTATTGGTGGTGAACATGATAATGATTGTTGAGGATTATAACTTGTGATCATATCATAATTGAGTTCTGAAATAGAAAAAAAAAAAGATTTTTATTTTAAGTATGAGAGTGAAGATAAATATATTATTCGACGTCATTATTATTTTCAAATGGTCTTGATTATTCCAACCTCTTATGATAAATAGCTTTGTTTTTGGAAATGAAACATTTTTTCGAAAAAAATATGTTCGTTTTTATAAAAAGCTTCAAGATTATCTAATAACTTAAAAGTGTACATATTACAACTAAACAAGTACAAATTGGTACTCATGACCTGAAACCCTAGGACTCATACATGTACTCATCGGTAGAACGCTCGACACTCATGGTTCAAACACATGATACTTGTACTTGACAAACACGTGTGTTTGATTAGATCTGATATCTAGAGAGTAAATTTCAAGTCCAAACTCTATGTTTTGACTTTTAAGATTTTATTAGTCTCTCAGCGATCTACTCGTAACCATAATATAAAGTTGAATGACATTATTGTTTTATATCCATAATATAAACAAGCAAATTTTAATGCGTCACTTACCATTCGGATATTGTTGTGTAAGCGAATTTGACTGCTGCTGTTGATTTTTTATTGTTGATCCTCCTCCAGTATTATTTCCATTGGTAAAATTCTGATAATTAATCGAAGATGATGATGGTGGTGGTAGATTAGCCATAATCATCAATTGTTTAGGTTGTTGTGACATCGAATTATTTGTTTCTTTTGGTTGTGGTCGAAAACGTGATGTAGATAATTGAACAATAAGTTTTCGATTAAGAAACATTGCACCATTTGATTGATCAAGCGCACGACGAGCTAAAAATTTCAATACAGGGTACTTTTTATTTTCATTTTTCTTTTTAGAATTTGAATTTACCTTCTTCCATCGTCGCATAATGGACAAAAGCATATGAATTCCACATAACTAAAATAAATTTGTATTGAATTTCGAAAAAATAAAAAAAAAAACAATTATTTTCTTACTCGCACATTCTTGTACGCGACCGAAACGTGAAAAAAATTGTTGTAATTGTTGTCGAGTAGCTGAACTTGGAAAATTCGTTACATAAAGTTTGGTTTCTATTGCAGCAGCCATCTGTAAACAAAAACAAAGGACTAAATAAATTTATCTTGAATTAATGAAAAGCATCATGTCTCGCATATGCAAAAAAAACAAAGACTTCTTATTTTCTTCTTTTTTTTTTCAATTATAAAATATCACACAATATAAAAAAGAACTAGATCTTTTGAAATGATGCTATATCAACAGATTGAACATGATCTTGAAATTCCATAATACGTTCTTCAAGAATATCCGTGCCAACCTATAAATTATTCATGAAAATAAATCAAAACAGAAATAAAAACGAGTTTTACTTTATCATCTTCAACCACACACGAAATTTGTAATTTTTTAATTGTATATGCAAGTGGTACAAGACGAGCTATATGGAAATTATGTTATGAATGAATTTTTAGTATAAAATAATAATTATAAAACTTACAAGCACCCCAAAGTAATCCATCTAATTCAATTGAGCGTACATGACGTTCAAGTTCTTCCATATTTGTTTCATCATCCCATGGCTTAATCTATTCAAAGAAATACATGAAACAAAATTATTTAATTAATATTTTAATGCATACATCAAGAACAATTGTACTTTTAGCAACAATAGCAGGTTCTTAAATTAAGAAAAAAGACAGTTTATATAAGGAAAAAAAGTTTTTACTTTTTACTTTTAGCTTTTTTTTCTGCATAAGCAGCTAAACGTTGTTTAGTTTGTTCGCTTTCTTCTTCATCTTCATCACCAAATAAATCAACGTCATCATCATCATCAGCAGCAGCAGGTTTCTTTGGTGCTTGTACTGTTGATGGATCAACAGAAGGTGTTTTAAATTCATGTTTTATTTGACTGTCTTGGCCATGTTGACGACCATAATGTTCAATTGACAGACGTTCACCTTTAAATCTAAGACAAAAATTTTTTTTCTTCCCCCCAAAAAAAAGGTAAAATAGAAATTACTTTTGTCTTTCACCATCACTAAATGAAGCAATATGTTTATACCAACG
Organism: Rotaria sp. Silwood1; assembly: GCA_905250075.1. NCBI lineage: Eukaryota > Metazoa > Rotifera > Eurotatoria > Philodinida > Philodinidae > Rotaria > Rotaria sp. Silwood1. The sequence continues at coordinate 2,285,682 of CAJNOP010000010.1, read as the reverse complement.
TAAAGCATGTTCGAGATCAGCAGTTGGAGATTTTTTAACAGCTTCAAATACAACAACATCACCTTGTGATGGACGATATCTATTGGATAATAATATTTAGACATAAATAAGAACATATATAAATGTACAAGACAAACCCTTGTATATAGGATTTGTCAGCAAGAAATGTGTTGAGCAAAAGAAGACCATCACGTGATTCAAGATCACCGAAACCCATTTTCTTTTCTTATGATGGTGATCAAGTAAATCTACAAAAAGTACAAGAAAAAATGTCCTATAAAATATAAGTTGTTTTTTTCCTTGACTATTCATTCGTTCTTTTAATTCAACGAACGAAAAATCCACAGTTTATTCATGCAGATGTCGGATTGTTTGTTTATTGATTAATAGTTCTTTTGATTGTTTGAATCAAAAAACGATTGTCTATAAGTTCTACTGACAAAAAAAATCATTAAATTAAATTTATTTAAAAAAATACCTCAATAAAAAATGATTAGAATTTAAATAGAAGTTTCAGCAAGAATTTTAGTTTTTTTGATTATTCAAAGTGCATAAGTGATTCAATCCGTAGAGGCATTGCTATAGACATAGCATATAAAAATGGTTAAGTACGTTTTAAAAGATTTGCTACTTACGTTAGTTTTCGCACATACGAATGTCATTATTAGCCTAGAAATTCGTTGAATTGGATGCAAAAACCCAGAGTTTCTATATTTGTTTGAAAGATAGACTAGCGATAGATTGATCATAGGAAAAAGCATTGATTGCCATACTTTTAGTTTTTGTTACAGGTTTGTTACTCAATGGCAAAAGGAAAGAAAAAATCGAAGAAAAAAGATGCTGCATTACTTGAACAAAATGCTCAATTATTACGACGTATTTTAAAATTATATGATCAATATAGTACCGAACAGAATAGTGTTACTTGTACTGAGGTGACAAAAACAATTCGATTATTAATTGAAGAAGGCGAAAGTTTAACAAGAGTGAAATATTTAATTTCGTTCAAAATGTAAAGAAAATTTTTATTGATATATTTCAGGTATTTCTACGACCGAATCCTCAAAAAGCAATTAAACCTGTTGAAGTAACAGATGAACCTAAACCCGTTGCAGAAGCGTTTCCAATTGTTTGTAGTTGAAAAATATTCTGAATAAAAAAAGCTCTTTTTTTTTCTCTTTAATTTCTACTGAATAGCTACAAACTTGTGTTCGACCATTTGTTCGTACCTTGTCAACTTGTGAAGTTAATACACTAAAAGTATTCGCTGTATGGAATATTTGTATGGACTTACTTGATTGTATTGATCTTGTAAGAAATGTTTTATGATAAAAATGAATGATTAATTAATAATTGTCAGGGTCTTTATTTAAAACGTCCAACAACTATTGTTCAAACTCTTTCACTTAAAGATTGTCTTCTTCAACCTGAGCCTTTATACAGACTTTCAACGTATGTATGTTTGAAAGTTTCGATAGTAATTATATTTGTTTTTCCTATAGATCATTTAGTATATGTCGCACACTTCGAATATTGAATCTTGACTATAATGAGTAAGTTTTTTGGTTGAATATGAAAATATTTATGATGATAGAATAGTGACACAATTTAAACAAAAGCTGTTAGCACAATCTCTGTACGCAGTGAGCATTTTTCATAGATCAAGTGAATTTGTAATATTTTTAATTGAGAAATATCTTATTTTCTGCTCAATATTTCTCTATCATCTCTCCAATGTCAATATCATCTGAAAACACCATCCAAAAAAAGAACTGTTTTTGACTATGAAAGATGTTTATGCTTGATATACATGAAAATTAGTCGGCAGTAAAAGTGTTTCTATGTCAAGAAAGCGAGTTGTGCCTTAAAAATCGAAGATTTCCTAGAAAATCTATAGCTCACTCTAGACACACTTACATTCATTCTCGTCAAAGTTATATCAGTGTTATGAATGGAAGGACATTCTATAGAAGTTTCGTCCAATTTGAAGTTGTCGAAAATTACGCAATCTCATTATGTTGAACACATGTTTTGTTTAAAAGCACTCAATTTTAACGAAAAATGCTTTTTTTCAGTAAGACACACCGATAAGGACAGATCTACCCGCCAATAACTGGCATCGATTCCATCTCTATTTTTATCCATGTTTCCCGACTAATGCTAACAAGAGGAACAACAAATTTGCTATTATTAAATAACTTATACGTCAAAGTACATGTATGCTTATTTAAATAGTCAGAAAATACACTTTCAATTTTTCCACTAATGTTCGCCTGGGTGCCCGCAGTGCTGTGAGATTAAATTGTAAAACATGATGTAACTTCTATCGGTAATGACAGAACGACTGTTTTATTCTATCCATTTTAGGACAAATTTTTTTTTATTGAATTGTCCAAAAATGCAATAAGGAAGTAGTTCATATATTATAACGAAATGTTATTAATATACGATCTGTGATCGCATATTAACAACGTCTGTCACTGTTTGTAGAAGATTCAAATTTTTATCCCTATCCTTCAACACTTCTTTTAGATTTTTAATTCACAAAAATACATATATTTAGATTTGGTGATGAAGGGTGTTTATTGTTATGTAATAATTTGGTTAACAATCAATGCATCACGCAACTTTCTATGACATACTGCGATCTAGGTCCTGTATGTGGAAATCCTTTAGGTCGACTTCTCGTACAAACCGCTATATCGTATAAATAAACTTATTTTTTTTCTATTTGAATTAAAGAATTTAATTTAGTGAAATTTATCTTGATGGAAACCATTTCGGATGTCAAGGTGCATTTGATATAATAAAATTATTGTTACTTGATTGTGAAAAATTTCTTCTTGATAAACAAGATAAATTACGAGTTGAAATGGAATTAAAAGAACAAGAAGGTTGATTTTTAATGTTAAAAATGAGGTTTTTTTTTTAATTTTTTTATTATTATTGTATAGCATTACTTCGAGAAAGACAAGGTTTACCACGTGAATTAACTGAAAGTGAGAAAAAAGAAGAAAAGAAAAAGAAAAAAAGTAATAATTTGAATGTAGAAAATTTTTTCGAATTTCTTTAAATCATTTTTCATAGAAAAGAAAAAGAAGAAAAAACTGACACTTGATGATATGCCACCATTTGGGCCATTTGTTACGAAAATTCATTTATTTGATAATGATATTGATTGTCTACAACCTGATGGTTTTGCTATTGTTCAACAACCAATAAATGCTTTTGCACGGTTTGTTAATTTTTTTTAATTTATAATAAAAGAATAATTAATTTAAATTTGTTTTTTTAAAGATTAATTGAAATCTCTGAAGAATTAGAAGAACTTGATCTTGATGAAAATGTAATTGGACATGTATGTGGAGGAATTATTTTAGATGCATTAAAAAAACGAAAAGAAAGTAAATATCGATGAGTATAATTTAATTCTTTCTTTTTTTTTCTGTTGAGCAAACTATAATTATCATTGTAGGTAAATTAAAAAAAATTAAGATTAATGTTAGTGAAAAAATTGATCAATTTGTTTTTGCTGATATATTAAAACTCAGTGCGAAGATGAAGAAAAAACGAAGACGTGCAAAAAAGAAGGTAACAGATTATTACTACTAAAAGTTCATAATTATTTTTCCAGTGAATTAACCTATAGTAAAATAAGTGAAGTTTAGCAACTGATGATGAAATCTTTGTCTGATACATTAAATATTTCTAACTTGTTTTTAGCTAACAGCAAGGAAAGAATCTTTTATGATAGAAGAAATATATTACTAGAAGAAAAAGTCATGTCAACGAGTGCATGATGAACTCAGATTGTTGCCTGTTTTATTATCTAGAAAATTTAATAATGGAAGCAGCTGACGGTATCAAATAGCGTACTACTTCTTGCGAATTATAAGTGATGGAACAGAGCGTTTCATATTACTATAATGAATTACGTCAATAAAAAGTCTTGTGGAAACAAATAAGATATTGAAGAATTTCATTTTTTTGTTCTAGTCTATATCTACTTTGAAGTACTGGATATATTTCAAGATTTAGTATATAACTATTACTATAAAAGTCGAAAGAGATGCAACATTTTCACTGAAAAACATCGAAATTTCCATATAACTTTGTTATATTTTTGAGAAATGAATTGTTCAATAAAAAGAAAAATTGAGAATCGTCCTCGTTTTTCAATCACAATGTATGCGATCGAGCTGAAACTTTCTTTTACTTATATTATAAAGTGTTAAGAATGCCAACTTTTATTTTGTTTCAAAGTATGAGATACTGCTGATTTTTTCCAGGATTCACAAAGAAGCTTTTGTTAAAAAACACATGCATTTTTTTCGAGTACATGCTCAGAATAAAAGGAGATAAAAAGAAACGAAAAAAAGATAGACATCCCGAACAATGTTTAGTATGTGTAAAAATAAATGTTAAATCTATTAGATGTATCCCAGATAAGAAAGAAAGCGGATGATTTTTATCCTTTGCAACGCTGATATCTCTTAGAAGAAAACATTTGGAAATATTAAGTCTATGACAACTGTTGAGACCTATCTACACTAGAAATTTCAAAACCTTCTGAGCAGCTGTTTTTCAGAAGAAAGCGACAATTAGTCGATATGTAAATTCGGGTATATTTTTGAAAACAATGAGACTCCTATTTCACTTCTTACAAACTTCAATTTTCAGACATATGATTCAATCACATAGCAAACTGTGCTAGGATGAGAGAAGTATGTGAGCAGTGAAAAATTCATACATGGTCTTACTGATAAATGGCAATTGAATGTTGAAATTCACTTTTTGACTTAATTGAAATGTTCTGAAAAGATGAAAATTATATTCATTGTCGAATAGGGAAAACTTCAGCAAATAGAAGTTCCAAAATAAGGAAAAAATGAAATTTTAAAAGTAACTATAACTTACTTTTATGTAAGGCTTCATGTTCAATTAAAAGAGTTCATTAAACATACATTCTTTTTACTCATATCTAAGGTTTCTTATCCTTGAATAGATTGTTAAATTGCTTTCTTCAGTTCTCTGAGTTATTGCTAGCGGTGGTGCTATAACCAAGCGACATTCGCTATTTGAGCTCATATTGTATTCATAGGCAGATTTCAGAGAAAAATAGCAAAAGTTTACAAGAATTCGCCCCCATTGGCTTGCAGCGCTGAATTATGACCGATTTACTGAATTTTTGTACTTTCCGGAACACCGAATGACAGAGTTTTTTATCCAAAATTTTGTCTATCGATAGGGTTAATGACTCTTAGAATATTCCTTCGTTGAGTTACTAAATTTTCAAATGAACTCGATTATTGTGATCGAAGACTACTTTTGGAAATTTAATATCTTGACGAAAAAATAATCTGTTCGACTAAAACTTTCAGTATATTCTAAAAGTCATTACACATACTTTTAGGTAAAATTTCGGATCATAACTCGACGCAAAAAGCTGATGAGCCGATCTCTTCTAGAGTTCTATTCTCACTGAGATCCGTTTGTAAGTTCAATATAAATTCAAACGATGGGTATCACCACTTGGGAAAGTTCCTTCGTAAAAAGATTTTTTTGGCGATTTTATTTTTCATCATTGTCACCGATTGTCGTAGATTAGAAGTGCTAGAAAGGAGAGAATTTCCCCTAAAAACTTTCTTTAGTATTCATTCACGTTTCTTGACTTATTGTTTAGCAGTATAGAATATATTACACCTGTGTCATCAGTCATTCTTTGCAAAAGTCAGCTAGATTTTATTTTTATTCGTGAGTTTCTCAAGTTGGAACTGTTTCAATGTGATTTCATGTTTTATACTTGTTCGGATCCAACTGGTACTGTCATACCCTTATTAATGCATAGTTTTTCATCCATTTAATCATGAAATCTGAATATTTTAATTCTTTCTTTTTTTTTTTTATTTTTAGAAATAATCTATTAAAAAATCATCGATCTGTACACGTAAATGTATTTTTCAAATATATTTTTTTTATATTGACTAAAAGAAAAACACAAAAGAAAAATAAACAAATGTTTATACAACAGATCCAATCGGTTGATGTAAATATTGTTGTGATGATGAATCATTATAAAGTTTTTCAAAACGTTCTAAATATTTATTTATATCAGTCATTGATAAACGTTGTTGATAATTTTGTTTAAAAGGTATTTTTTCTGATGAATATTGAAAATTAAGTTTATCTAATGATGAATGTGAAAAAATTCTTCGTTGATGTTGATAATCATTAACATATGAATATGTTGGATAAATTCTTTGTTCACGACTTGATACACGAGGTAATGATGTTATTGTTGTTGTCATCTAAAATAAAAATTATTTATGGATTTATTCGTTTTTTTATTTTCTCTAATAAAATATTCTTACATATTCATTATCAATTAGACATGTATCTGGTGTTGTTGGTGAAATATTTTGCCAAGTTGTTTTCTTTTGAATTTTTAAGTTTTTTTTATGATTTAACCAACAATGATTAATAATAAGTATTAGAATAGTTAATAGAATAACAAATAAAAGCATTGATGATATACTAATAAAAAAAAATATGATTGAAATATTTTCATTTGATTTTATATCAAATATTAATGTTTGTTGAGTTATTAAACGATTTGGTTGACCAAAATCTTTTATAATTAATGTAAAATTAATTTTTGTTTTATTTAAATCTTTGAGAAATATTCGACCAGTAAAACGTTCGATTTCAATAGTTATTGATTTATCATCGATTTCATACTCTACAGATGGTGGATATAAATTTGTTTGATCATTTAATAATATATCAGGATCATAAGCTTTTATTTGATAGAGATATTTTGATGATAAAATTTCAATAGATTGTCTTGTAGAATTTATTAATAAACGAGGTGAATATTTATTAATACCAAAAAATATTCGAACTGGTACTAAACTACTTAATGATGATATTTGAGAATCGATTGCTTGTATTTGAAAATCATAATAATAAGATGAATATAATACAGATGATCGAATTATAATTGAACCATTATATGGATCAATTGATATTATATCTGGTACTGATGATATATATTTGACATAAGATGGTATTGATGGAAGAGAAAATTGAGATAAAGTTTTACTTGATAAAATATAAAATGATTGAGTAAAATAAGGAAATACATTAGCAATTGAATATGGATTAACAATATATATCCGAAGTTGAACTGAACAGATAATTATCTAAATAAAAAAAAAACTTAATATTTTCTTGAACAGATTTAAAAAGAGTGTTAAAGTATAGGGTGTGAAAAGTCGAACCCTTTCCACCGATCGCAATTAAACTTCAGCCGTTCCAATAAAACCAAATCCGTTAAATCAACTGATAGATATAAAAATTCTTCAACCTGGATGACTGCACTTTCATCAATAGGATATTCGCAAGCTGACACAAAACAATATTAATATAGTATTAGTGACGAAGCCATGATTTTGGTCTAGAGGATGACCAGTTCCTTCTATGAACATTTCAGGCCCCTCTGGCGAATGAAATACATGTTTCAAAATATCGCTGTGGGCTAAGTTCCCTAGCCATCTTTAGCTCCGCCACTATATAGGATAGATGTGAAGGCAGAAGCTAGTAGTTTTAGAATATATATAAAATAGCCAAGAGTGTCCTCAGGTCAACAAAGTTTGGGAGAAGGTCGATGAATCAGGAAACCGATTCGAAGGGCTTTTGCTAAAATCAATTGAACTCATGGGGCACGTTCGAGAAGTGTTTGAGAATAGGTAAGCAAAAAAAATGAATAAAACGCTGAAACTTCACTGAGAAAAATCGAAAATTTCTCAAGATTAGAAGATGACCACTCTCGGGATATCTTTAGTCATAGTTTACACTCATCAATATAGTCGATAGGAATTCTTTTGATTCAAAAATAATTTACAGTCAAATTGATGAAATTTCAAAACTCCTGTAAACTATATCGAAACATGCTCATTTTCTCTGTCTTATGATTAAAAATTTAAGTATATATGTATAACATTTTTTTGCTCAAGTACTGAAATATACGACATCTTCAATTTCAATGATTCTATAGTAAAAATTTCGTAAAATATATTTCAAATTTTCGTATCCATGTGATTTAACTATTTCGGCTTCACATTCAAACTGTGCTAGATACTAGTAGACTACGTCAAAAAATTTTGAACTCGATGAGCTCTGTTGATCATCCCTGTCTTACGTCTTAATCTTAGCCGAGTCAAATTCTTCATGAATGTTCAACTTAATATTGAACTTACATCACTCGTTGAATTATTTTGTTTTTGTTGAAGAGTTAAATAATAGAAATTTTGTTGTTTAACATTTAAATATTTTTTTAAAATTAAATTAAATTTTTTATCAATATGAAATGTATCTGTTGGATCAAGTAATATTACTTCATTCGATTGATTATTTAAACAATGATGATAACGATTATATATTGAAATATGTTCATTTAATAACATATTTTCGTAAATTTTAATAAAAAATATATTTGAATTAATTAATAAATTTAATTTATTTAAATAAATGATAAATGAATAAATTTTTGTTGATTGTATTGATGGATATTTTAAATTTATTATATTTATTTCAATATTTAATGAAATATTTTCTTGTATATGAATATAATTTGTTAAAATTTTCATTAATATAATTGAATTTAAATTTAAATATAAATCATATGTTAAATAATTAAAATAAAAAATATCATTTAATGATGAATTTATATTAATTAAACAATTCGAACATGATTTATTATATTGTTTATCATAAATTAATAAATGACCTAAAGATAAATCAATATTTTCTATATCAATATAAATATTTGTTTGATTAATGAATGAAATATTTGATTTAAAATCAATATCATATAAAAATGTTAATTTTATTTCAATAAAACATTTTGTTGATAAACGATATGGTTTACCATGATCACTTATATTAATTATTAATATTGATTCATTTGAACGAATCCATTTTTGATAATCAAATTTTATTTCACCATTATATCGATCAATACTAAATCCTAATAATGAATTTTCGATATAATATTCTAATTTTCCATTATCACCTTCATCATAATCAGTTACATTTAATGTATATTTTGATATTGATGATATATTTTTAATAACAAATAATGTTTGATTTTGTTGACATTTTGGTATATTATCATTGATATCTTTGATTACAATAATTATATCAGTTGATGCATCATTTTGATTATGTCCTATAAGACGAAGTAAATAAATATTTTGTTCTTCACGATCAAATTTTTTTAATGGTTTTAATAATAAATTTTTTTCATCAAATTCAAATAGACCATGTGGTTTATTCCAATTTTGTAAATAAATTGAATATGTTATTAAATCTTGATCATCATCATATGCATGTGGTAAAGAATAATTTTTTTTAAACCAATATTCATCATTTTCTTCAATTTCAATTATAGTACGATTAACAAGAAATTTTATTAAATTATCATTTGTATTTAATATACGAATAGGTAATATATAAACATCAATTGTATCATCATTTGAAACAGCAATACTTACAGATATTATACAATGATTTTTTTTTAAACAAAGATTTTCATAATCAATACGATTTTTTATTATAAGACAATGTTGACTATGATTTATTGAAAATAAATCAAGATCAATAGATAATGGTGTAACAAGATCATATTCATTTGATTGTTCTAAGTTAGGAATTTTATCTATTAATGATGTTACTATTGAACCAATAGATAATTCTTCTTCAATGGATATTTCATTTAGATGTTTTATTGTTTGAGAATCATTGAAAGATACAAAGAAGAAAATAATACATAAAATTACAAACATTATTCGATCTGAAATAAAAATATTCTTAACAAAAATAAAATTGTAAAAATTATCATCTAGTAATAATAGCTCGTTGAAGATGAAGTTACTTTTTCTGAAAGGATTACAGAATATGATAATATTGACAGTGTAGCTAGTGATGAGCGAAAGCAATCGATTTTGATATTGCTTTCTCATTTAGTAATAGATGTAACAGCGAAAAATAAGATATCCTTATCTGACAGTGTTAACGAGCTCGAGACGCCTTGCACGACCTGCAAATTCGACAACTCTGTTGTTTACGAAAAACAAAAGAATTAGTTTTACAGCATCAGAAAAGGTGTGCATACGTTAATTAGGAATTAATCCAAAAAAAAGGTGTATACATACATTTTCTCGTCATTAAGATGTTAAATCTTTTGAGCTTGATTATTTCTTTTCTAAACAAAGTACACAGAAATTCTTAGCATCATGATTGCTGAAACTAAGTAGCATTATTAATGTTTGCTCCAATAGTAAAAACGATAATGCCTTTTTATTTAATACTATATAGAACTTAAATAAAAAGTCATGAAACTTGCTAAAAGTCAATGGGATATTAGATAATTTGAACAAATAGATACACGATTTTATTTACTCAGTATTAAAATATGAGAAGATAATCACCTAAAAATGTGTGTTGAACTATAAATCTGAAGGTTCTCTGTCAGAGTTACATGTCAAAATCAACATTACATGAAAATGGAATGGCGTTTTGATGCAGTTTTTAAATACTTTGTAAAAATAATCGGTTTTTAAAAATTTTGTTTTACGTAGTATAAAATAAAAAAAAAATATCCAGAGTTCTCCTCTTTCGATTACTGGAAATCGTAGATCACAAGTTATTGCTGTTGTCAAGCTATTACTGACGCAGATATTAGTTCATTTGTTTTTTATTACAATACGCTATCCTATAAGAAATCTGAAAGAAAGATTATTCTAATAATGGTTCGTATAAATAAACTTCATAATATACCTAAAAATTAAATTATTTACTAGACGATTACTTTTCGACTCATCTTAGTCTCAATTTCATCGCCACAACTGTAATGATTCTTTAAAATTAGAAAAGAAGTTTACTTTAATTTAAGTCAATTCGAGAAACTACTCATTATATAGAAAAGTTTAATTTGGTTGCGAACTTTTTGAAATACATGAGATATTATTTTATCAGAAAATACATACATGATATTTTGAAAATAAGTTTGAGAATCCGATTGATGACAAAATGACTATTATTGTATTTATAATAGAATAATTTATTCTAAATAAGATGATAAGATATCATCTTTTGTATTAGAAAAAAAAAATAATAATAAAGTCTAATATTTCAATATTGGGCACGTGTTTGTCAACTCTTGTCACTTTATCGTCTTATCCTTTCGATGTCTCTTCTTCACACATGAATATTCATTCATATTTTCGTTTCGGATTTTAACAGCTTTACCTCTCTCTCTCTCTTAGCTCAAATAGAGCGAGTGTCGCTTTCCTTATTCACATTATCACACGCGTTGTTCATATGCAAATTGAATATACCCTATATAAGTTACTTCTTTATGTCTATTTTTTTGTTTTTTTCTCCTTCACGCTAACTCATTAACAAACGTTGCCTATCATCATAAAATATGTTCATCATCTACCATGTAAATCTTATCTTTCAACAAGATAAGGACAGAAAGAGGCGGAGAGAAAGAAAAAAAAATAGTAAACTATTATTCCGAGACGAAGTCAAAACCTTGAGACAGTCATCTATCAACACTATCGATCGATTAAAAGAGCTTTTTATTCCATCAGTCAATTTCCGAGTATATACGTTCGTTCATTGATTTGTTTAGACATTCTCATATACAATATACGGATTAAAACAATTATATATCAATAGAAGAAAAAAAAAAAAAAGAACGAACTCATATTCAACTTAAGAATTTTAAGTGACATACAAACTATTCGAGTAGTTCAAAGAGCACTTTAATCAACGATAGAAGAATAATGTCAATTTAGATATTGTTCAATCGAAGAAAAAAATCTCATCAAAAAAGAAATATAGATTTCATATGATTAAAATGTGAAGAGAAGAAGTCTTATACAAACTATAAAGAATAATATTTAGAATTCAATTCGATTAAAATAGTAAAATAATAATAAGAGAAAACATGTTTATCTATCAATAATTTGAACGGTGTATAACATAAAGAAACCTGATTCTTTATACAAGCAAAAGACAAATAGAGCCATATGATGCTTGTTAATTTAATGTCATAGAACGTGATTTATGCTGGGTATAAAAGCAGACGGTGTGTATGCAAGAAAAAAATGACAAAATATGTACAGATAAGAAATATTTTAAAAAATCACGAAATTACTTTCTTCATACAACTCTAGTTTAAACATGTAATGTTACTTATACTTACACAATCTGTTTGACTATGTTCAACTATTGTTGTTTCATATATGTGTATAAATACAAACTCAGTTACAATACATAATGATGAAGGTTGTCCCGACAATCGTATAAACGTTTTCAAGTATCGGTGCCGAAAAAAATAAAGAGCCCGTCTGTATTATCGAGATAATGGATAATTCGAGAGACTTGAAAATGCACGCAGAACGCCGACTGAATGAACAACTCAATCAAGCGCCACAAATTTGTTCATCTATTCTCTTCTTTATTTTTTTTATACATATTTGATCTTGAAAATTATAGACTCGTTCGTTCTCTCTCTCTCTCTCTCTCTCTCTATCTCTCTTGTGCTGGTTGTACCAATATTCTTTTAATCGACCAATCAGTTATAGAGACGAGAGAGAAAAAAAAACTGATGATCATTGACGAGAGATTGAACACCTGAGTGTAAAGGGATATTGTCCGGTTGAAGTATGACTTGACAAATACGTTAGCCAGACGAATGAACAGTCTGGTAATTAGTTCGATCACTCTTCGTTGTTCCCTAATGACAAGTTCATAGAAACAATACGACTTTTTTTTTTCTTCTCATTGATCATCACCAGTACTAATCGGTTTCGCCTACATGCACATTCTATTCCTTCGAGATTGATATTAACACGCATGTTATTCACACCAATCATGTTTTCATTGTATATAGAATAAAATGTATTTGGTATCGATTACTTTTTTCTTAATTTAGTTAATGATTTCAATAAAATACTTTTACAAATATGAAAGAAGAAGAAATAAAAAAAACTCCTTGACATATGAAAATTGTATCCAAATGAACTTCATCTATCTTGGTTACTTGTCAGTTCGCACGCGATTATCATGGTAACAATGTAAATCGATATAGATATGGCTTCTTAGTATCGATTAATCCACTTATATATTGAGTTAATTCGTCTCATCTAATGACTTTTACAAGTGATGAGTGTGTTTATGTATATATATATCTATGAGAGATAGTTTTATGATTTTGAACAAGTGTATGGCAGTAAGGTGACGAGTAGCATTAGAATAAGAAAGGGTGTGGTCATCGATACAGATGTGTGTATTGCTTGTTCACTCGAATGCATGTCTGCCTCAAGCGATAACCTTCAAAAAAAAAGAAGACGGAGAGAGAAGAAAAATCACCACGTCATAATGTACGATACATTAAAAAACAGAAGCTGTAATTAACAAATGAATATGAACGCACGCGATCATCCTTTTGATGACAAATATTCATTGTGACTTTCCAATATGTTTGCTATGAATCGATTTGAATTTATCGAAAAACTTAAAATTGGATTATTTATATTTGTAACTTTTGATCGAAAATTATGAAGAAAATATCATATAGAATACTTAATATAAATAATCATGTGTTTTTCTCGTAAACAAGAGTTGTTATTATTATATCGTATGAGTGATAATATGATTGTTGACAAACATTTAAAAACAATAGCAGCTATTTTCTCCAATAAAACAAAATGAAAATGTTTAAAAGATTAACGAAAGAACTTATACTTGATGCCGATGTCTTTGAAGATGAAGTATATGTAGCATAATGAGAATACCTTAAAGCATCAATTCATTAACTAAACTTTGATCATTCACAAAAAATTCTTGTCTAATATTAATAAAAGTCGTTTTTATATGCTGTATAAATTTAATTCTATTAATTTTATTCATTACACGATGAACTGAAGAATCGATGTATGAAATAACAGCTGGCCCATAAAAAATGAGGATCTCCGTATTCTCTGTCTAGATTTCATAGATATGGATTAAACTTTTCGTTCAAAAGATTCAATGTTTAATTCTCTACATAACTATATAGAAACGGATGTTACAGGGATAGAAGTAAAAAAGTTATTGTAGTAATACTACGAATATACAACATTAACGACTTAATACAAAATACAATTGTTCTTATTTATCTATTTTCATGTTGAACTACATAGACAAATTATATTGTCTAGTTTTTAGAGTTTCAGAAGTTATATCTTATTATTAAGTTCAATAATTTTCATAAACAAACTATATTTCATAAAATAAGGAATAAATACACTTTATTTCTTTCAAATAAGAACAATCGTGTTTTTTCGATTGAAAAAAAAAACAGTAATTCTTCTTTAATGCTTATTTCGTGTACATGAGGCTTTCGTTATGAAAACTCTTGCACATGGTAATAAGATAGAACTTTTAAAACTTTACAAAATATATTGTAGAACTGGTCTATATAATTCGGCAGGAAAACAAATAGATAAGGACAACTGTATTTTCGGTTTGAAAGTTGTTTATGCTGCTTATGTGCAGTATTACTATGATAACATTTAAAAATTTATTCTCATGTTACTCTTTTTGTATATGGTTTTGTATAGTTTTAAACGCTGAATCTTTTGAAAAATTTCAATCCAAATGTATGAAAACTAGAGAAGATATTGAAGTATTTTTTTTAAATGTATCAAATATTTTGATCAATGTAACGACCGTCTCTTGAATCCAATAATGTGTCGAATAGACGAAATGGTTATTTATTTATTTTTTTCTATTTTATATATTTAATGTTTTGATTTCCATTTATTTTATTTTTGTAGTTTGTTTAATTAAATATTTCCTTTTAAGTAGATTTTTGTATATAACCTTGATAATTTTTCCTTGATTTTGATTAAGTAAGAAGGATTGATTATTGTATTCATAAAATTTTTCGATACAAAAAAAAAAAACCTGACAAATTTCTCATAAATACATGTGCTGTTCGAGAAGAAATTATTTCAAGAGAATATAGTTTACACTTACATTAATTATGCTAACATCATAATTTTAGTTAGATAAAATCAGAATACCTATCGAAAGCAAATAGTAAATGTTTACTTTTAATGATGACATTAACTGTACGCTATTTTAAACGCATATTTCTCGAATGTTGTTTCTTTACACTATCAAGAATTTACAGACTTATATTGTAGTATCAACATAAATTCTATTTATGAAAAATGAATGCATCAATGTGATCTTCTTGAATAGAGAAATTATTTTTTGTGCTTTTTTTTTGTATTAAAAATGAAAATATATTGATGTTATAAGTAAATATATTGGCATTGTTTTTACACAACGGGCTTTGAATGAAATGCAAAAAAAAGAAAAAAACATGCGAAGAAAAAATTTTAAAAGAAAAATGAAGCACATTATCATCATCATCATGTGTTTAAGCATTTTTATTGTTTATAATCGTGGTGTTTCATAGAGTTTTTTGAAAAAAAATGGTGTTGTTGGTATTATTTGATATCACTTGTATTCGCTTTTAACAATTATGTGTAGTATTGAGTTTAATTAGCAGAGCGCAATGCTCGTCGAAGGCCAAGAAAGCCATATACGCATAGAATTCCTATAAGTAGAGCTTGACTAAAAATCAATTGTTCAACTCCACCATTTAAGCCGTTGGCCTGTCTAATTGCGTCTGCCCATCTTCCTGAAAAAAATTACAAAAAGAAACTTAAAACAAAAATAAACAATTATTTTTTTTACTTGTATAAACAGCCAAGGCGATTGTTGTGGCAAAGAGACCCCAAATAGCAATAATAATCAAGCAGCAGGCACATACTGCAAGACCACCAATTGGACCGAGAGCAGCAGCTAAAGGAGCGGCCATTATTATTGAGTGTTTAGATTACACACCCGTTTGTCTACAATAATAATCAAGAAAAAAAACCTATTTACAAATAATAGTCGTTTGAACAATATCAGTCATATGAAAAGATCAGATTTGTTTATCTTCTTCTTCTCCCTGTTTTTGCATTCCGAGTTCTCTCTCTAACACGCAAACGAAAATCGATAAGAGAGGGAAGAGAGAAGAAAAAAAAAGAAACTGCGTACAAAAAAATAAGCTTGTTTTCATGCTATCTACCTACCTTTACGAAAAAGAAAAACCTTCATACTCTCTCTCTCTCTGAATATACTCATCTAGACGTAGGCAATACAGGTTTCCCTCTTTCTCTCTCTCTCTCTCTTGGTTTTTTTTTGTGTTAGGCATATCTATTGACTGAAGGTAATATTACATAGGAAGCTGCTCTACCTTAATGAATGCTTTCGAATCAATGAAAAAAAAAAGTCAAGATGAGGCTTTTTTTCGCTGATGTGCGCATTCAACCATGAATAAAGATAACTAATAGCCTCATACAAGACAGAAAAAAAGTAAAGAAAAAAAAAGAAAAAAACACCACTTACAGACAAATTGATACAAGACTAAAGAAAGAAATGTATATTGTGCAGAAACCATGCATGACCAAATGATATGAATAACATTGATGATGTCGAAAAAGAAAGAGTGAAAAAAACGCTGAAAGCCCAAAAATACAAATAAATATCGAATAGATTTTTTCTTAAATACATGAAATTTTAATCTAGTTTGAAACAATAATGTCTTTGTACTATTAATTCAAGGTCATTCTATTGCTCATAATGATGCGCTAATGGCGTGTCTTTTAGCTTTGATTAAATTTACATTCGTTTCACACAATAAATGATGTCTGATTTTTTATTTAAATATTTCTGGTGATTTGAAGATAAAAAAAAGAAAAAACAAAAAAAATTAGATAAATAAAAAGCAAAAAAAAACACTGAACATCGCCACGTTTGCTATCGATTTATATTAATTTATGTTATTAAAGATAGTGTTTTGTCGTCGTTATTGTCATCGTCGTCATCATGTTTTTTGCTGCTTTAGAAAAAAAAAAGTTCAACCGCGCGCGAGTTACAAAATATTATGCGAAAGAAAAATAAGAAATATTCGTTGTGTTGCGAAAGAAGAAAAAAAATTATGAACAAAAAAAAATAAAACCATTTATTGTGTGTATTTATGTATTTATGTATGTGTGTGTGTATATAGTGAAGAAATAACACCATAAATATAGAAGAGACCAAATGGTCGTTGGTTGATTTTTTTTTGTTTATGAGCGACGCATGAACGTGTATAAGAACGAACATACGAGCAATACAAGAAGAAGCAATTGAGGAGCAAGAAGTTCGCCAGCACCATTTAAGCCATTACGATTCCTATAATCACGTAACCATCGGCCTTGAAATGAGAAGAAAAAATTGAAATTTAATGATAGAAAAATATAGTTTAAAACATAAACAAACTTACTGATGAAGACAGTCAATGGAATAGCCGTGATAAAAAGACCCCAAACACCGATGGTCATTAGGCAGCATAAACATCCAGTAAGACCACCAATAGGTCCAAGAATAGCTGCAAGAAGACCAGCACCACCAGGTGCTCGTCCAGCTGGTACTACTGGTGGTGGTAATCGGGGTCGATATGCATAACGTCTTGACGGTCGACTATAACCTGAACGGTAGCCACGTCGACGAGCTGAAGCACCAGGCACATATGCTGTTAAAATAAAATAAACGGAATTTTTACAAAATAGAAAAGACTAGTAGAGAATTTTACGCACGTGCTCGTGGTCCTACATAGCCGCCTCGTCCTGGATACATAATTGGAGATCAGCAGGCGGTTTCTCTTATTTTTCTAGAACAGGCTAAAGTTTCATGTAAACAATCATGCAAAAAAAAAGAGCTCAATGATTATACTGATCACCAATAACAAACAACAACTGGACTCATGAAGTAAAAAAAGAAAGAGAATAGAAGAAAAAGAGAAATACAAAAAAGCCTTTTTCTACCTTGATGTGCTTCAATGAGGATGTTTTAATTTTTTGCCACCTCTTCTTCTCACTATCGTCCTCTATACCCCATTGCTGTCTCTGTCTCTGTCTCTGTTTCTGTCTCTGTGTCTCTCTCTTTGCTGCCCGATTGAATGTAAGCTAATGCTTCAGCGTGCATCGATGTGTTGTGTGGGCAAGTCATAAAAAAGTATTGCAGAGAGAGGAAAAGAAAAATAGACAACGAAATATACAATGCCTAAGAGAGGAGAGAAGAGGACGCGTCACACGCCAGCAAGCAGCACAATGATAGTGACGACGACGACGATATTTGCTAACTGCCAACGATATACTCATAAATAAAACCATGACTTGGACGTTTTCATATGTCAGGAATAGTGAGACAAAATAAATATACATGAGGGAGAATGCTTAGTCAATACACGTATAGCTACCTATCTGCACATATGAAGTAAACAAGCGCAAGGTTAGAAAAATGAAAAAAAATCTGAAAGAGATATATTGAAAAGGAGAATGACGCACCAAACCGTAGGCATATACATTACTATCTTAACGCTTCAATGCATCTGTATTAGAAGGGTGTTTATGCATGTATATGTGTCTTGATACGAAGAAAAAAAAAAGAATTGCCGTAGAAAACGGATATATTGTAGAACTGCTTATAACTTGACAAAAATTCTTTTATTTAAGAGCAAGAAAATAAGATAATGGAAAAAAGACATATGTATGCATGTATCATTCAAAGTTAACTTTTGGTACGATTGGCTGTTTGAGGCTTCTTTTGTGTTTGCACCGGTTTACGAACACCACTATTGACTTTATTACCACGAACAGTAACGACTCCTTGAGTTCGTGGAGAAGTAACTGGTGTTCGGCGAATAGTTGATAAACGACGTTTTGTTGCAGGAATAGTTTGTCGAACTCGTTGTTTAAGAGCTTGTTGACTTCGAAGAGGAAAGTTGTTGTTGTAGAAGATTAAATCACTGCCAGGAAATACTACACCAGGATAGCTATTAGGAATATTGCCTATAAAAATCGATCGAATGATTGTTAAAAGAAAGTTAACTCATACAGTTTCCACTGATTCCATTACCGTTACCGTTACCATTGACCACATTGTTTCCATTTCCATTTGAAGCACCGTTGCCATTACCATTTGGAATGCCGTTACCGTTTCCATTGACAAAACCATTTCCATTGCTATTAGGAATACCATTACCATTTCCATTGATAAAGCCGTTACCGTTGCTATTTGGAATACCGTTACCGTTTCCATTGATAAAGCCATTACCGTTGCTATTAGGAATACCATTACCGTTGCTATTGATAAAACCGTTACCGTTGCTATTTGGAATGCCGTTACCGTTGCTATTGATAAAACCATTACCGTTGCTATTTGGAATGCCGTTACCATTGCTATTGATAAAACCGTTACCGTTGCTATTTGGAATGCCGTTACCGTTGCTATTGATAAAACCGTTACCATTACTATTAGGAATACCGTTACCATTGCTATTGATAAAACCGTTGCCGTTGCTATTTGGGATGCCGTTACCGTTGCTATTGATAAAACCGTTACCGTTGCTATTAGGAATGCCGTTACCGTTGCTATTAGGAATGCCGTTACCGTTGCTATTGATAAAACCATTACCGTTGCTATTTGGAATGCCGTTGCCATTTGTATTAGTGAAGACTAGAAATTTCAATAGATTCGAATTTCGCTTTTATATTCAAATATCAAAAACAATCATTATGTATATAAATATCTATATGAAGAAAAATGAAATCTTTTTACTTCAAATATTTACCTCCACCATTTCCATTGTTTACTGGAAAGAATTTTATGAAGAGATTAAAGATTTTTGATAAATTTTAAAATACACTCACCAATATTTTGGGTTGTTCCAGGAAAACCTTCTAAAATTAGAAAATTTACATGAATTTTAAAAGCAAAAAAAAAGTGACTGTAAAATTTTTATCACCTTCACCTGTACCAGATGGATATTCGCCACCAGTAAATTCACCTATCAATACAAATATATAATCTGTCTTTAAAGAGTAGTTTAATCTAATCAACCTTCAGTAAAATAATCTGTGCCAGATGAATCAGTAAAAAATACACCTATGTTTTTAAATAGATCAGTGATTTGTTGTAATAAGTATTAACTAACCATTTGTTGTGGTGATTGGCAATATTGATGAACTTTCAAGTCCTACCACTGTTCAATGAAAAAAAATTACAATGATTTTTTTGATTGTAAAAATTTGAGAAAAATAAAATATTATTTACTCACTAGCCGTTGTTTCTAAGACTGAACTTCCATCTTTTATAGACAAAAAATAATTATTTGAAAGAAAAAAGATAATGAAATATAAAATTACTCTGATTATTGTTTATTACTCCGTTGTTAACAATTGGACAACATGGATAACAAGCAAAAACTGAAAGTGCATTAGCTACTTGTTCAGCTAGTGAATCATAAACGGCGCACATAGCAGATGCTGATGTTGGCATACATCGTGGACAAATTTGTCGTAAACATGAAACCATTTCTTGATTACAAACTTTAGGTGTAAACATACATGAACTAAAACACATGCGATGAAGACATGTGCATTCTTGATATTGTTTTGCATAACATCGAAGTGCTGCAAAGGAGCGTCCATGTCGTTCCCAGAATGGACATGATCCACGAGCACAAGAATTTTTTCCACGAACACTACGTAAATAAGCATAAGCTGATTTTGGTGCTGATACTTTAGTTGAATTTCGTCCTGTTGTAGGTGTAACACGACGACGTGTTACTCTTGTATTTGCTGAATTGACCATAACAATAACAAAACATAATAAGAGTACTAGACTAATACGCATATTTGCGTAAAGACTCGTTCGTATTGATTAAAAAAAATGGGATAGAGACTAATAAAATACAAAATGCCGATTTACTTGCAGTTATAGACGACGTTTATATGTCGACAAGTCGGGCTCTTCTCTCCTCTCTATCTTTTTTTTCTCTCTCAATCTTATTAGGATTAAATGTATACGTGAAAGAATGTCACTTTGTATGTATATTCACAAGACAATGACAAACATTTGAAGAAAATAGAACTAAATCTTTGCCTTGACTTTTAATTGTTAATTCATATTGAATATGATCAAAAGTATATTATTCACGTCTAGAATTGTTCATTAAACGCTATAAAATGAATTATTTCCGTTAGCCTTGGAATTTTAAAATATTTAGACTAGTACGTGTTCATTTATTGTTAAGAAAAAAGTAAAGACGTGTTCTAACAATGTCTTTGAAGTAAAAGGTCGTTGTTGATCTTTATAGCAAAAATGAGAGACGAAGACGAATTTTGACATAGAATAAAATGAATAACGAGTTAAGCTGAATGATCGAAAATCAATAACAAAGTAAAAAAGAAAAAGGATAACATCCTTGTACATATCAAAGAACTATCACCAATGACCGTGTCAAGGTTTTTTCTTTTTGAGTAATTCTTCACACAATTTTTCAAAAGTAGGAAGGGGTTTTATCTAATTTGAAAATATACTCAAGACACGGGCTTTTTTATCATCTATCAATAGTTTACTGTTTATGGATGACCATATTATTATTATTTTTTAAAATATAAATAGAAGAAATAGTACTATGCATTTTTTATGATAAACAGAACGTCCACAAGACGCAACGCAATCATACATTTAGAATTTAATACAACAATAGTGCCATAACAACTTACTATTGTTTATCAACAAAGGCCATTAGTTACCAAATAGTTCAGATCTTACTCCTTTAGATTACTCAAGTTGAGCTGAGTTTGTGAAAATCACCGACTTGAATACATTGATATCAATAGTAGAATTGGCTCAAGAGTTAAACTGTACAATTAAAAAGACTCATCTTACATATCATTGATATATTGATTATATTGTTTGTATAAAATAGACAGTAGTTATGTTGCTCAATACAAGTATGCATTTTTCTAGAGAGTTGAATGAGGAATATTTTTGAAACAAAATAGTCCAATATATTGAAATGCAACTAAGATAAGTTGCTGGTGAACACAATTTTATTTCGATGTTCGTGAACTAAAGACAGAACTCAGTCGGATTTAGCTGAATTCGATAGAATCCCACAGGTAAACTTTGATCTGTGATCATGAAGAAATGCAACTTCATGACAACAGTCTCCGAGTCTATATTGATAGGTTCTGCCACTGGTAGATTTCCTAATAGAAACATTTAAAAGGAGGAAAATGGGGCGCATTCGCATAGAAATAGCAGTGAATCTATTTATTTAATTATTAATTGTATTACTTATTTTCCTACTTTTCTAATACAAATACATTGAAAAACAACACGAACAGAATGCTGAAAAATATACAAATTTGTTTTTATTAAGAGTATGCCTTTACCTCCTAATTTTATTAGCTGAATCAGATGAGTCGTAAAAAAGACTCAACTTATCTACGAACAGTAGAGAACTTCTTGGAATTGGTTTGAGCTGCTTATAGGCGTGGATAGAAGGAAGTCCATTATCCAAACACATACCCATACTCATGAGTTCTTATCTTCGATAAAAAGCTACTACGTTTCATTTTATTATCGAGTGATTTGATCATATGCATTGTTTAATCTCAGATAAGGTAGATGAAGAGTAGACTAAGCATAAACTCTAATTAAATTATTTCTTACTTACTGTATCCATTATTTGAACATAGACAACTCTATTTTCTTTGAATATATGCTGATATATTGACAAGTGTTATATTTATCTCACGATTCTACTATAAACAACGATTAATTATGTGAACAACAATAATCAGAATAATACTATCTAGAAGAGACATTATGGTCAAAATCACCAACGAAATATTATACTCTCAAGGGCGTGAGTATCAGGTTCTTCCCTTCATACTCACTCGTCTACACCGTCGTGTTTCACATTACAATTCTATAGGTATTGCTCACTCAACTTTTCAATAAGAAATGTATTTTATTTAAATTAGGAATAATGAATAATGCATAGTTTGTTTCTCATCATATCTATATATGATAAAATACACAAATGAACATATATAAAATAAAGTGCTTGTTTTGTTTTGTTAGTATTTAGAAAGAATTTATCATATACAAGCATATGTTATAATAGTACGACAAGAACACAGCAGACATGAGATCGAAGAAAAAACATTAAACATGTATCTATGATTCATAAAATGACTGGACATAAAATACAAAATATGCATAGACACGTGATCGATAAGAAAAATATAAACATCTATATAGGTTTCAGATTTTATGTATTAACCATATGATATTACCGATAATGACAATATGATGGTTGCATTAGAGCGTTATTTGAAAATGTTGATAGGATATTTTAAATAAAAAATAATATTTATAAATATTAGTATTAAATAAACTACAAAAGTATACTTATTTTGTTGAACGTTTTTGTTGAACGTGATGATTATCATTATTCATTGTTGTTAATTCTGTTAATGAACGATCCGTCATATCAACTAGTTTTTTAATATTTCTATTAAATGAAAAAAAAAGGGACTAATAAAGTTCATGTTTTTTTCTATGATTCACGCTGAAGAAAAAATCATGGAATTTTTCGCAATTTAGATCTTATGCGTGCTGCTATTGCTTTATCCTGATCAAGTTTATTATTATGTATATAAGAGTCAATCAAAGTTCGTAGGCTGCTGAAATGAAGTAGTCTACAATCTCTTAAACTCATCATACACAACCTGCTGTGTATCAGATCTTCCAATGAAAAAAGAAAACTTTAAGGTGGAATTCAAAAACATGATGTTTCTGAAAATCAGAAGCCTCTGACAAAATAGTTATATTGAAAATTCAATAGCATCATCAAGTTACATTAGACACCCAAATCATGCTAAGGTTGTCACTAGAATACGACGTAGTATCTATAGGTAAAAAGAAGTCATTAAAATCGAAAGGAGACACCTGAAGAGTTTTTCTTGTTAGTCAACTAAATATTCTTAAAATTCTAACTGAGACACGAACTCAATTAAGCAAATCTTTAGGTCTGAATGTACAGTCTGCCACATTTTGAATTTTTTTCAACTTCTGACATAAAAAATAATGCTTGTTAAGGGATTTTCAAGGTCATTTTCGAAGCTTTTCTAGCATAACTAATATCAGTAAATAATCTTAATCTTCGAAAGTCCGTGTGATCAGTGTTTTGAACATTTCCGCCTTGTGATTCAACGCGATATTTCAGGATAATTCCTTTTAATCATATGATAGTTGATTGCTCACTGAAGAAAATTTGTTACTGTAAAATATTCTTTCTTTTTTGGCTTTTGGATAAACAAAGAGCCTTGTCTTCAAAAATGATTAACCCTGCTTCTAAGCTAAATATCTGCTAGGATCTTATTCTATAGAATCGATTGTGAATTTAGTGCATTTCTTAATGTTCGTGAACTGTCAACCTCGTTTCCTTCTTATCAAGTTCTCTTTTTTTCATTCGTTCATCAATAAAAAGTAGAGCAGATGCCGAAGGTCAATTAAACTAATTATTTTTACTTGATCCTAAAGTTGAAACACTGTCTGTCTAATTAGAGTCAATGGCCATTGTCAAGCAAAAGTGATTCTCCCGATCTTATTGTTCATCTCTGCAAGATGTTTAATTTTTTGGTATATTCTGCCAAGATTCGCACTTTTTTATGTAAATCATTGATTTTTAAAAGGCAATCTAAACGAAATGATGAAATATAGGTTTTAAAAATTAGCATTCTTCTCCTCCGAGAACCTTGATATAAGATCGGAAATCTTACATTACTAAGGTCTCGGTTTAAAATCTCAACTATTTTCTTATTGTATTTCTTGAGAGATGTTCTGCAAATAAAATACTCAGTCTACAATTTGCAACACCTTCTATGTTTCAGTTCCGTACGAATTTTTCTTTATTTAGCTTCTAAGTAATCTCAATCACATGATATTCGAGAAGCCTCCTATTGATCTCACACAACAGCTCTACGTTACGTCAATCAATTTCATTTAACTATTCGAATACGTGAAAAAATTACCATGGATAAGAACTACAACTTATCATTAGTCATCAATTAAATTATAACATTTTACTATTACTAATCATACTATCTGTATCATTTTGATCATAGATACTTTTTGAAGTAGTAAGATCTGTTAGTTCACGTTGATTAATTAAATTTTGTAATGTTGTCAACAAATCAGGTACATGACTTAAATTCAAATTATAAAATTTGTTTTGTTTTATTTTCGATATTTTGTTTTTACCTAAGATAAAATTGTATAAGTTCAAATAATTCATTACAAAATATAGTTTGTTTCATATCAAGTAAAATACGTACAACGTAGAAAATTGTTAAATACTAATGGACTATGTACTGTTTTCTGTACCTTTAAAATACAGTGATATTAAAAAAAAAGATGCTTTAGAATTTACTTTTTCAAAAAAATCTAATCTGATCAATTAAAGATATTTTCTTATTTTGTAGTGTTGTTGTTGTTTCAATAATATTTGTTGGTCGAATGTTTGGTGATATTAATTGAATATTATTCATTATTGTCACATGTTTTTTTTGTTATTGGAGTTGTTTGTAACTTTGATGATGAAGTTGGACGTTTATTAGGAAGACTGTTTGCACTAGTTGACGTTATATTTCTTTTTGCTGTTTGTTTTGATGATGGTGGACAAGTAAAAAGTTCTTCTTTCATTGTTCTTGATATTATATGTGTAAATGATAGTGCTGATGATAAAATAGCTAAAAATTATAATAGTGATGACTTTGAATAATCATTTATAATTAACAAAGGATACGCGACAGCATCAGATATGGTGCCCATGTGCGAATCACTGGATAGAAAAAGAATGTTGACGTTTGTTGTTCATTAAGGGCATCAATATCCGAAAACACCAACCCCAATATGTTAACTTCTATTATGTATCCTTTGGAAAGTTAGCAAAAATCGACTTGTATCATTGCTATGTTTCTAATGAAAAAACACGCTGAAAAATGCTTCATGCAAGTTGTGTCGAATTGCATTGCAACACATCTGATATTGAAATTTTTAATGCTTTATACCAGTGGATAGAGAATTAAAAAATGAACAAGATAAACTATTTTGGTATAATATAGTTTCTAACAGCTCAAGTTTTATAAAGCGAACATGAATCAAATACATCTCTTTCTATCAGCTTAAGATATCTACCTTCGAACAACCTCTGCGCGTAAGCGCGACGCACTTGTTAAGAAAGAGACGACGTAGTTTATGATTAGTAAATAGCTATGCAGCATTAGCATAAAATTCACTTTTAGATATGGCATCATAATAAAAAGAAGTCATTTAAAATTAAATACACTTTATTTTGTTATTTAAACAAGTAATAATCAACAATACTGTATTGAAGAAATGCATGATAAATAGAGTTTACATCAAACCAAGATTGAAACATAATATCATTTTGATTGATTGCTCGAATTAACCGTCGGATATGAATTTTCTCAGCAAAGCTGCTATGATGGTGATGATATTGATCCAATATGCCAAGATCTGAGTTTTGGCTCCGGGTCTTGGCTTCCAGGACCCGGTAACTCCGAGTAGGAATGTCAAAAATAGAAACGCTCGATTTTACCTCTGGAGAATACTTTTAAGTATTAGTGGTACAAATTTCAGCTCGATCGAAGAAACTTAGAGGAAAGTCGTAAGCAACCGAGATTTAGAAAATCGCTGTTTTACGTAGCGCTAAGTAAAAGGGAAAAGATTACATATGATTACTATGAAAAAAAAAATGTTTTCGATCCAATAACTACGTAAAATGAAGGTATTTAGAGTCAAATAATGTTTCTAATTGCATACGGCACTTCAGGCTATCATATCTTAGGCTCAACTGGAAATCGAGTTTTTGGTCACAAAAGAGAGGGGAGGGTACCCTTAATTAACTAGACAATATCACACTGCCTACCCAGTAGGAATCAGTGATATGATGTGAAGAGACTTCATAAACATATAGCTTTACGAGTAATTATTTTTATTTGTTTAGAATTCTATGAAGTTTTACGCTCGGAAACTCCATTCTATCTCGCTCATGACTGAAAATAGTTTCACGTTCAATCTTTTCGTCATTCACTGAAGAGATTTAGATAAATCAATTCCAATCTTGTATGCAACATTATCATTAATGATCGATCATAGTTATATCATTAGAATAGAAAATAAGAAATGTCGTCAAAGATTCGACTGTTTAAAAAAACTCACGAATAGTCAAAGTTCATCCAAACAAAATTTCAGACAAATACAGCATAACATTTTTTCTATAAAATGTAGCTTAACAAAGCCTGTATCATTGGTATCTAGTAGACAAAAGTTAGTATGTCAATGGCTACATAATATAGGTTTTCAAACTGAAACAGAATAGAATTAAAACAATAGCATTTGATGTCTCAGCTTTTATTAGTACTATCCAAAATCATATCGAAATGTATGTTGATCAAACAATTCCGCAGATCTAAAGCCCATGTGATTCGTTTCTGCTGTTAAAACTGAATTATCAACCACAAAATTAAACTCAATGAGAACAATCCAATATTACACATACTTTATGCATCCAGTGATTATCACTCAAAAAAACAATATCTCAAGCTCTAACCTAATGACCTATTTTAATCAAACGTACCGATGCATTGCTGATAACCAGTGAAACTTTGTAAAAAGAACATGAAAGTCAACCTACAAATATTTCTCCGAAGAGTCAGCGAAAAAACTTTTGTAGTATTCCTTGTATATCGTACCAGTGGCAACAATAGATATTAGATGAACAGAGTTCGAATTGAGTTCACTAATATAACTATAAAAAAAGCAATTTTGCAATGTTCGTATATTTCTCTTTGCAAATGTTTTTTTTTCTCAATAGATGCAAAGAAAATATGATGTAATTCTTTTGAATTTCGAGACTAGTAACATGCAACAAAAAAATAGTTCTTTTAAAATTAGTATTTTCTGGCACATTTGCATTGGAAGTCATCAACAAAATGAATTCGAGGTATTTTATTTTTGAAAAGACAATTATTGAATCTTTTCTTTTTGCAACTTGTATGTCATATGTTTTCTTTTCTCTCTAAGACATTAAACAAATCGCCATTGTTGACCAAGATAATCATTATCACGTCTACCTAAATTAATATGTATTTCATCAGTATGAGCAACTTGTAAAAACAGGTAATCCACATGACGGTATGGCATTGTTCGTGTTTTAATTCTAAAATAATCTTTTTCACCCGTTGGAATAATATCCCAATGTTGTGTTTGAGTATTATTCGGTTGTTGCAGTGCAATATCTGTTCCATCATTTTCATTAGTTATACCAAGGACTTTTTCACTAGGTTGAGCAATTAATTTAAAATAGCCATTATCAACTTTTTCTAAATGAAGTGCAATTTGAGCTAATTCATATAAACGATTAACTGCACTATAACGATGAGTTGCTTTAAAATCTAATTGATGACCTAAAAGATTTTCAAAATAATTTATGAGAGAAAATATAATAAACAAAATAGAAGTCGTACGTAGAACAGCATCATGACATGATAGAGAGCATTCTTCACTTGTTTCAAATCTATTTCGATTACCAAACATACCACCATAAATAAATTTGGTGCATGTTCTATTACTTGCTTGCCAAGCATAAACTTCAAAATAAGCACGACCCACTCCAGTATCAGGTCGTTCAAAACAATCGAAATCGGCTACATCTGTTTGTAATAATTGCAATGAAATGATTGATTACTCAATTAAATACTCACTCGAAAATACACCAGACAAACCGAGCAATGAAATAAAAACTATGATTAAAGTCGATATCATTTTGTTGCTATTCTTTTTATTATTACTAAAATTCTTATTTAAAAGCAATTTTTTTTGCTCTCATAACACTCGTATTTATTGTTCTAGTTTGGCTGATGAGATTATTAACCATCTGTTCCTTGTACTTTAATCTTTTTCTTTTTTTATTGTTTTTATAACATTCAGTATCTTGTGAAATACAGTGAACTGTGTTTTTTCTTATCAATTGTTTCTATGATTAACGTCGACCAGGCATTGCCCAAAGACCTTGTAAATTGTGTTCATCTGGTGAATTCAACGATTCAGATAAAAATTTTTTCTTTCGTTGTTCAATACCAACACGAGAAATTTTACGAAAATTTCTTCTGGGTTTGTATGTTACTGGAAGAAATTGTTCAAGTAGATCATTTTCATTCATGTTGTTGATATTGGGATTGTTGATTCTATCAAATTCTTCAATATCACTTAAATAGAATAATGGGCCTGACCATATACCGGGTATATATCGATGTTGTGCCCAACATGAAACAAGCATCTAATAGAAAACAAATAACATTAATGCCACTGGAATTATGATTAAAAAACGTTACGACTGCATGGAAAGACATTCTTGTAGAATAAACTAACCTGTAAAAGTAGCAAAAGAACAATCATTGATTTATTATACGGCATAATATTAATTGAAGCAAAAACCGGTATATGTGTTGAGATGGTTATGTATTTTCTCTGGTGAATGTACGTGTTAATAAATACTCTGCACTCTATGACGTCAAAAAAAAAATAACGATCAATTTTTCACTCTCTCTCTCCGGTGTTTTCAAGTATAGTTTATGGAAGAAAAAATTTAAGGAATATCAAATAGAATTGTCTATTATGCCGTAAGTGCACTCTGTTTTCATTATTGACGTCTTGAAATGTAGAATGAAAACGGTAAAAACAACAATTTTAATTTATTCATCTTCATTTCGTTCATCTGTAATACTTCAATGAAATAAATTACTATTAAAGTTTTATTTCTTGAGGTGAAAGCAATTGTATGTAAAGTTAAATCGATCGAAAAAAATGGATTTTTTTCTGAAAGAAACTAACGCCTCGATATAACTCTTTGACGTAACTAATTTTTGGAAAAAATGCCAAGTCTTTTTAGTAATTGTAACTCTTGTTAGACTTCATGGATACTTTATCAGCTGATGATATTAATTTTTGCTGATTACGCGAATTTACTACAGCTTTATATCGTGAAATATAAGTGAAAAAGAAACGCAATCGTACAGTATATAAGCCTTAAAGGATTATATTGAATCATTATAATATTTTATTTTATTAGCTAAGCATAAATTAAAAAAATAAATTGAAACTATTTTTAATGACTCGTTTACAATGATGCACTCAAAATCAATAAAAGGGTCCTAATCGATTTCTTAAACTCTTTTCCTTTGTAGAATAAAAGTTTATAGTTTTTTGTGAGTGTCCTATATGGGTACAATTTTTCGCATCTGGATCCGATTTACAGCTAATCAACATTCAGCAGATACTGCTACATTCGTAGTACAGTTTTACTTCATATGAAAAAGCATACTGTTTAGTTTCTTCCATCAAGAGCAACAAAAAAAGAAAGAGATCACATCTAATACAAATGGATGAGTGGTTTTGAAAAACTAATAAAAGAAACTTTCAATTCGCTGGTTAAGTATCAAGTGAGCTAATAAACAATTTTAAAAATGATGAACTATCTTAGTCAATTATCTATTTCTCGTCGCTCAAATATTATTATGCAAACATGTTAGTTTCAAAGCAATGATATAGAAAAGAACTAGATTTCTTTAGGTAAAACATTTTTCAACTTTTCATTTCAAGATTTCAATCAAAATTATCAGCATGTTATATTTTTAAGTGAAAAGTATTTTGATACAAAAGTTTTAAAGAAAAAATATAATCGAATGACGAAAATGTCTATAAATAAAACTAGAAGATCATTTTCTTAAGTCAAGAAATATGGGCCGGTTTCGGCAAAAAAATACGGAAGATCAATGAAACTTGAAAGTAGTATTACAAACCAAAAAATTTCCGAGTTTTTTCGATAACTTCAGACTAACTTTCTGTGCTTCCCATTTTCTTCCAGCGCAACCTGTTCTAGAATCCGACGTTAAAGGTTGTGACGAAATCGAGATCGGATCCAAATGGTTTTTCTAGAAAAAATACCGATTGCTTGAGTAATTCGAGATTGCATCGAGTCTTTTCCGACATTATCCAGAGACAAGATTCAATCATCTGTATATTCAAAAAAGCAGATGTTTCTGGTAAAAACAAAAACAAAAACAACTCATTGGTAATACCATAATGAGCTGGGTTATTAATACTACAGCATCAGCTAAAGAATACTGTACTGCTTCAGTGTGACCACCAGTGCTTTAAAATGTTATGCAACAATGAGCAAATGCTGTCATCTGAGGATCTGATAGTAGACATATTTTATCTAGAAAATAAAAACAAAATTCAATAGGGCAATGAATGGCTCAGACGTTAGAAATTAAAAAAGTCATTGAGAGAAATTTCATTTTTCTAATTCACCATACCAACTTATAGAAACTCCTTGAATTGATTTGCAAGAGACGTAGCCCTAACCTTGACTCTATGGATCTAATATCTAAAATAAGCTCTATCTTTACTTATCCATCTGTTTATGCGTTGAATATGGCTTAAAATGTACTTGGTGAAGAAACCAGACTAGTAACATCTCAGGTTCAAACCATTAGTCTACGGTAAAGCCACTATCGATAGTAATTATACATATTCATCTGTTTACTTATACACATTGCTCGTTTTCCTGAGTTCAAAACTCTTCAAACTCCTATTCAATATCCACAACGGCTAACTTCGCATCGTTGCAATCGGCTCCATCGAGTCTAAAGTGATTTTGGATATCAATACCGCTGTGTTACTTGACAATGATAAGCAAAAATGTCTTTCTGTTTCAAATAAAACCACAATAAAACACAAAAAAGCAACAACAGACAACATGATTCAAAAAGCAAGACAATTAAAGCTCATATAGTAAATCGCTTTGAAACACGAGTGACGAGAAAAGTTACTAAAAATCCCCAGATATTCACAAGCATTCGGATTCACATTGACCTCTTCATACCCAGTATAAGGACAATTCGTTTAGAAGCAGTTCATGCCGTTAAAAAAAGCCAAATAGTAATCGCTTCTCCTCTATAGCATGCGCAAGATGTTGAGTCCCTTGGTTACCGATTTTATTTAAACTGAGGTTTAGCGTGGTTATTGTCTGTTTTAAACAGGAAGTGAATGGAAGATACAGAAGGTAAGTATATTGCTTTGTTATGTTCAAGAGCTCTGACAAGATGTAGAGAGTGTCTTGATCACTGATTAGATTTTCGCCGAGATTCAATTCAGTTAGTGTCTGCTTCGAAAACTCACTGAATGGTAGATACAGAAAGTAAGATTATTACTTTGTTGCGTTCAAGAGCTTTCCCAAGATGTTGTGCTCCTTGATCACCAATTTCGTTTAGGCTGAGGTCTAGCGTGATTAGTGTCTGTTTTAAGCAAACAGTGAATAATAAATAGAGAAATTGAGAATATTACTTTGTTTTGTTCGAGATCTTTACCAATATGTTGTGCTCCTTGAGCAACAATTCGATTCCAATACAGGTTGGGTGTGGTTAGTGTCTGTTTGAAACAGGCAGACAATGCTATATTGAGAGGGTGAGCATATTAATTACTTTGTTTTGTTCTAGAACTTTGTCGAGATGTTCTGTTTCTTGAACACCAATTATATTGCCAGTGAGATTCAGTGTGGTTAATATCTGTTCTGAACAGTCAATAAATGATAAAAAGACAAAGTAACAGTATTACCTCGTTGTGTTCGAAAGTTTTGCCAAGATGTTGTGCTCCTGGAGCACCGATTTGATTTTCAGTGAGATTCAGTGTGTTTTATTTCTGTTTAAACAGGCGGTTGATAATAAATAGAGAAATGAGAAGTATTACTTTGTTTTGTTCGAGACGTTTAGCAAGATGCTGTGCTCCTACAGGACCGATTTGATTGTCAGTGAGATCCAGTGTAGTTAATATCTATTCTGAACAGCCAATGAATGATAAATAGAGAAAGTGGAGTATTACCTGGTTTTGTTCTAGAGCTTCGGCAAGATTTTGCACTCCCTATGCATCAATTTCGTTTTCGCTGAGGTCCAGTGTGCTTAGTGTCTATGTTTTGGTGGAAGAAAATGGATATGATAAAAAGAGTCGCGGAGGCATATCATAATGAGATCTATAATTGGTAGTTGTTGTTTCAATTATGAAAACTTCGATTTAATGTATCTACGTGAGTTTTTTGAGAGAAGGAATGGTGGAAAATATCAGGAAGCAAATATATTATTATGCTGTATGCAAGTTGTATTCAAATGGTTGTAGGGTGTATGTGACGGATTTGGGATCTATGGAACGAATGGTGAAGTCAAGTATCGGATGAAAAGCTCCAAAATAATCAGCTCCGATGTTCTTCAATCTGTAGTATTGAAAAAAGAAAAGATCTCAGTAATTTCAAGAGCTATTTTTGCTCTCGCGCTTGGTACATTGTTGAATTTCTTCGTTGGTTTCTTAAATATTATTAGAGTCGAGTGTGTTATTTTAACTGGTATAAAAAATGGAAAAAAAAGCTAATGGATCATTTTATATCAATAATGCAATAGTTTTCTAAAGACATCGTTCGTAAAAAGATTAATTTTAGCAGTTTTCTTGTTACTTTGGTTTTAATAATTGTCTTCGACATAGAGTTTTCCATATAATTGGGTTAGAATTCTTTAGATAATCATCATCTTAAGGAATGATAGTTACTTGCACTAGTTTTGGTTTTTAACTAGAGATGGTTTTTAATCAACTTCAAGTGTTGTTAATGATCAATTACAGTTCTTGACTGGAACTTAAAGTACAAGTAAATAGTTTCGAGATATCATCAAACTTATTCGATTCAATCTGGTAATGAATGATTTACTAGGGAAAATACTCTAGGGAGACAGTGTATGGATTGAAACCTTAGATAATTGAATAATTTGTTAAAGATGATGAAAGTCAAATTTTCAGATATACGTGTCGTACCTGATATCGATAGTAACTATCGATAATAGCATTCAAATGCGTGCAAATGTTTTGCGTCGAGCATACAATATTGAAATCGATGAGTTTATCAAGTATTCGGTAGACGAGTTCTATTGGTAATGTCAAAAGAGTCGGAATAGTTTTGATCGACCTTGGATGAGAATTTTTTAGATGTTTTGGATGTTGAAATGGATGCTGAATATCAGATGTATTTAAGGATACCCTCCTCCTTTCCTCGCCAAAAATTGTTGTTTTTTTTTTATTTTTGGTTTTTTGTGACCACTGTATAGTTTCACGTACTGTCTACCTACTGACTATATTTTAGAACCCAACAATTGCCTTTAAAGATTAAAAAATTCGAGGAGAAATTAAATTTACATAGTGAAAATAGCTAAAATTTTATATTTTTTTGCTTTTTTCTCAAAATCAAATTTTTCGCAGAAAAAGTACTGTTTCGCCCCCGCTTCTCCGGCGCGGTAAGAGAGATCGAGCTGAAACCTTTTTTACATATTCTACTCACCATTTGGGGTGAGGATTTCTTTTCTTTTCAAGAATTATTGCTCTGATGATTTTTGGCAGCTTTCACAAAATTTGCTAGAGGAATAAAAACAAACGTTTTTTAGGGTAGGCTCAGTATTTTGACTTTTTTATTGCAACAACAAAAAATAAAAAGAAACTAAAAAAAAATATGCACCCCAAACAGTGTCTACTACCCGTAAAAAAATCTTCAACTCAATCGAACATACCGTTTTGGAGAAACGGAGGCGAAAACTAGGGTCATTTTTCGACATTGTGACTCTATTATCTCATAGAAAACAGCATCAGAGAATTTTGAGTCTATGACAACTTTTGCTGTACTCATCAAGATCTATCTGTCCTGAAAATTTCAAAATTTTCTGATGAGTCGTTCTCAAGAAACTCCGGAAAGAGGAAGGGGGTATCCTTAATAGCTTTTTTTCTTTAAGTGAGTTTATAATAGTTTTGTGTCGTTGCTTTCTGCTGTCTTTGCAAATATTTGCTTGGACAAAGTAATGATAAATTGTGTAAGCTTCATGATAACAGCTATAGATTACTTTGCGTTCTATCAAATTTTATTTGTTGCCGGGTACAATATGTTACACCCACACCAAGAAAAATCAAAAGAAACAATACTCCTTGATAGTGATTTGATTTTAAACATAAATGTTTATTAGAAATATTACACAGAATCTTCAGTTAACCTTCATTGATATATTTTTCTTTTTGATGACAGAAAAAAATAATACAATATAATTTTTATTCATTTATACCAAAGCAAGTCTCATATTATATTAATAATGATATATCTTGATAAAAATTTCTCACTTAAGCTACTATAGATGTATGCTACTCTTGATTTTTATAATTTTTAATACTATTTGTATGATGTCGTATCGACGTTAAAAGAATCGAAAAATTTCTCTACATGTATTTCTTCATCTTTAAGCGAGAAGATGTGTAATAGTACACGTATATGCTGGTATAAAACAGCCCCTTTCTATCATAAAGACTGAGTGTATTATGTGAAAACAGCATTAAAAAGATGGTATCTACATGAAAGCGTCTGTAGCTTATCTCAAACTGCGACCCGAACGCATGTGTCCTTCTTGTTTGATCCACTGTTTCTCTAATTGTTTTGCTATTGGCCGTCATGATTACATCTTATAAATATCTGGATATATCACTTTCACGTATATGCTCGTTTAATTGAATAGCCTGTCATTATTTACAAAGACACTCCATCATGTCAACATTATACTTGGTAATGATGTTAACGGGTAAAACCGAATTCGACGTATACCAAACAGAAATAAATGATTTTTTAAATGTATTTAGTTCTTCATCAATTATGTAAATCAAAATCAATGTTTCATCATGTTCTATATTTAGATTTTGACACAAACAACAAAAATTATTAAAGGGAATGATCGTACAGAAGATGGTTCGAAAAACATCTTAATGTTATGATAGACCGAGTTTACAAGCATTTCGATTTCAAAACTAAATTTCGAGAAGAAAACTTACGCTCACTTTTCCAAAACGACAGGAGTTTAGGGTGACTAAAAACCAACTCTCTATTGACGAAGTCTGAGGCAGACGGACATATTATAGAAAACGTCCAACAAATATTCTATCCATCGTAAGTCAACGACATGCTTATTTATCTAATAGTGTACTTCGAATAACTCATTACTAAACATTCATACATACGCTTCATACTCTCTTTTTTCTTGAACGTACACTGAGTAGGTTATTGAAAATTATACATTCACATAAACATACGTATTTACTCACTTTTTTTCGGAGAATGAGACTAAGCGAACTTGGAGGATTTAAGAATTATAGACACATACATATGTGTAGATCTTCTTTTTGTAGGAAGATGGGACTGAGAGGAACTTAAAGGACTTATTGCCTATTTTCCGCTACATAAACATTCATTAATAGATAATTCTAAAGCATCCCTAGTATCCTAGTTCCTGTCAAAAAAGGGAGTACATACATATCTATATGTATGCATAATTCTCAAGTTTCCTTAGTTCCCCATTCCTATTTGAAATTGAGTGCTTTTTTGGTCTTAATTCAGATTAAAATCGAAGAACCCATTGTATGGATTAAAGAAAAGAATCAATATTAGTTTTTCAAAGGAAAATATTCGAAGATAATTTATTCGAAATATTCAAGTTTTATTTGAGAATGATTCAATATATAAGTGTTATTTATTATTTTTTTTTTCAGAAGTTGTAATTACTGTTAAGTTGTGAAAGAAATCTAACTATGATCTTCATGTCGATAAAGAAACATTTCTGATGGGCTAGTAAGACAATTAACAGATTATTGTCTTATTGATTTCGACTAGATTTTAATTCTTTTTAGTGGAGGACAAACAGAAATTTACATATAGAATATTACAACAGATATTTAACAATTCAAAACAAGACATAAATGTGTTTGTAAGCCGTTGAGAGTGCCTCATGCCGGTTTTTATTTTTCCTTCGTAACTATTCAAATAAAATGTTCAGCAAGTTTAAGCCTACTTTCAAAAGAGAGAAACGTTTTTATTTTTAGATTTCTAAATACTAATCTATTGAAGAAGATTTTCCTTGGTCTATATATTTTATTAAGCCGACAATGAAGCACGTCTGGCTGTTGAAATGCCATTTGCTTCGAACTATTAACAATTGATCGGAAATCAGTCATTTTGTAAAGGTCCCAGTTGGCCTCATTTGTCCAGCTTTATTAAGTTATATCAAACACAACTTGGAGACACTTCTAATGACTAAAACATATCTGCAGATTCAATTCCTAACAAGCTTTTCATTACAGATGAAAAATTGAATAAAACGCCAATAACACGCTAAGAGAAAACTTAAAAGCAAATTCAAAGAGAGATAATCAGTATTCATCAATAATGATCGAACTAGAGTAGTTCGAAGCAAAAAGCAAGTAAGCAAGCACCAATATTTTCCCTCAAGTAAACAACAGTTAGATTCAGATGCTTTATATGAAGATTATATGGATGAGAAAGTTTCTTGTTATTTTACGTCAAAGCAACATCTAATATAGTCAAATGTTTTTCGTGAATGTATTCCTATAGGTTGATGAAGAGATTGGAATAGTAAAAGAAAATCGAAAATTCTACAATCTGAAACATGTATTCGCAAGGTATTTGGTCAAATAAATAAAGTTTTATATTTCTCTTCTGATTTTAGCAAAAACAAAGATTCAAAAATAAAACAGTGCAAACCCAAGTTGAAGAATCCCAAACTCAGATCCCACTAGATCCTACAAAATATCTAAAATAATTTGATAATCTCCGACAGGAAGTTGCCGAATGTCAATTACGGCGGTTAGAAAACGTCGAATCCATTTAGGATTCGATGGGCTCACTTTAGATTTATATATGAGTACTAGACATTGTTAGCCTCTATCCTGTGTACAATGTGCTTTATTATACTATGAGATTTGATTCTTGAATAACAAGTCTAAATAAAGAAAAAAAGCTAAAGATAAATATGTTATTTTTCTTAACAGCCATTTGTAAATTTTACATGTTAAACCTCAAAATATATTACGAAAGAAGTAAATCGCTACTTTAACTTATTTAAACATGCAACTACCTAATTATATATTGAAACTTCGATTAATAAATCTAAATAAAAATAATATTAAATTATTATATTTTTTTACCTATCCTAATATTAAAATACTAAGTGATAAATTTAAAAAAATAAGTAGAAAAACAAAATGTTTTTTTTTTATTTGATTTTATCACAAAATTTGTTGTCGAATAATATATCTCAATACAAGACAATATGAAAAATGAAAGCATGTGAATTCACAATTAAAATCAAACCTTGAATAATAAATCTAAATAACCAAAAACAAAACAAAATGAGCGTCTTCTTTTTGTGTAAAATAATATTTTGTCTAACTCGACTGGTCCGAAAATATGTTCATAGTATTACATAATTTCAATCATGTGTTAATCTCCTTTAATAAAACTTGTTTCAATTTGTTAGCTTCGGTATATTATATTCACCTTACGTGTATACAGCTTCGTTTCATCCTAAAAAGTATTACAAATATATTTCAAAACTAAACACTTTTCTACCATTGGATTTCAACGAATTCGATAAATCTCTACGCTGTCAGATATCATCTGATCCAACTGACGAAATCCTGTAGTGAGAGATCATCGAAAATCGATAGTCTTTGTTTTTATTTTATGAGCAATTAAACAAAAACAAAAGTATGTATGATTAAATTATTCCATAGAAAATGTTAAAATGAGAGGCTCTTGATCTTTTACAGTTGATTTTATTTTTTATATGAATATTCTCTAATAAGAAGATTTGGATATTTTTGATTAGTTGAGACTATTTAATGATAAAAAACGAACACTTTATTCAATACAATTAAAAGTATTTTATAATATCTGAAGATTTACAAAGAGAATAAAAAATATTGAAATTTCGAATAAAATTGACGAACATATTTGAAATTGATATCTTTGAATTTCAATTAAACAAAATTAAACCTATTGATTGGAATTTCTTTCTTTCTAAATAATTATTCATTGTGTGATGTCTAAATTTATATTCAATCGAATATGATTTTATCTTAATTATCATTGATCAAATAGTCTTTAGGAAAATTTTCGATGAATCAAAATCGAAAACCTCTATTTAATCATATATTTCAGTTACTGATTCCAAGCTGGCAATTAATTGAAGAGATATTCGAAGATTGAGCAGATCAGAAGTCGAACAAACTTTCTACCAAGTTTTTTTTCAATAATTCGAGAAATTCAAAAAAGAAAAGGCTTTGTTTTTGGTATGTATTAATGAGATGAGTCTATTTTAAATAATGATTCAATTAAACTTCTTATTCGCATCGTTTATGTCAACATATTTGTTTTTTTGTATATAGTTTTAGATAAATGATCTTTTTCGATTCGAGGTGTTTCTTTCATATATTGAAGTTTCGACGATTTGCTTATTCTTCTATAATTCGTCTAATTGTGTATCAAAATATACATGAAGACATCCGACCACCTAATAGATCCTGATTCAATAAAGTTCTAAACTAGTAGTGAAACTTGTGATGATTTTCCATTACTACCGATAGTGCCTAGAAGAGTACATGCCATATCACGAACCAATGCTTCGATAGAACAATTATTTAGCTCAGTTGCATTGACATTTACATAAAGACGAACATTATTGTCACCAAGTCACATTGATAACATTATATATTGGTTCATACGAGAAATTCAAAAACAAGCAGTAAAAAGACAAGTTATTATCCTTTCTCGTTGTCATCTGTTTATATTGTTCCCATTGTGAATTCCGTATCCTTATCTTTATTCTTTTATTCGCCTTATGGATATCAAGTTTTTATTCATGTCAAAAGTGCAATGAAATGATTGTTCTGTAGAACGATATTTTGATACCCCATTCTGATCCTGATGCCCACTAAAAAAGAATTAAGCAAATAATACATTCTGGTTCTTTTCTTTCTAAATAAAAATATAGAATAAGTAGCGTTTCATATTTTTCCATTAAAATAATTCATATTTTCATCTTGAAAATAAATTTTTGTTTTACTTAGCCAAATATATTGTTCTCCGAGAAATGAAGAAGAACATGTATATCGAAAGTTGCAGCTGTTCTGTGTGTTTGACTTCTACTTGATAAACCAGCCATTAGTAGCACTGTCCACATAATATACTTATACTGAATGGTCCGTTGTACAGACTAATGATAATCTAAGAAAAGTTTTTTATCATTAAAAAAAACTTTTTTAAATTCAAAGATAAAACTTTTTTTCTTCGGTAAATTAAAGGTTTTTTTCCAAATTTTCGTTTTTACTATAATGAATATTCAGCGCTACATCCAATCAGAACAAACTAGCGCTAGTATAGCCACATAAACTAAACATGTCGATCTGTTTTTTTTGCTTGCGAAAAAAACTTGATTGAGAATCTGAGGTATTAGGAGAAATTTTTTCTTTTATTATTTGATAGATTCAAAATGCCAGAATCATCATCACCAGAACATATTTATGGATTAAATAAATGGTCTGATCTTGGTTATTCCACAATTGATATGCTTTATTTACGACCTGTTCGATGGTTTCATCGAAATATAGTTGAACGTCTTCGTGGTCAGGCTTATCCATATTATCATCGTAAATTTGGTGCTGTTAAAACAATTGATGAATGTGAAATTCAAGATCAAACATGTTTTTATGAAGCTGAAATGGCTTATTTACGTGAAAAACGTATTGATACAATGATCGTAGAAATTCTTCATGATCGTTTAACACGTTGTATTGCATATGAAGGTCGTATTGATGCATTAGATAAATGTGCTAAAGAAAAAGATGCATTATTTGAATCACATGCTAATTGGTATCAAAAATATGGTGAAATGGGTGTGCCACATAGTTGTGTTGATGCTTATATGAAACAAAAACATCTTATGATATGGATGCGTCGTCATCCTGAAGTTGATCTTAAAGGATGGGCAACCGAACGGGATTATGAACGTAAGACAAAGGATTATATCAAGAGCATTCCCATGCCAATGGAAATTCGATAGACATAATAAACTTAAACATCATCCTGTCCGTTTGTTTTCCCCTTGTTAGACTATATATTACGACTTGTATTTTCCTTCCTACCTTTTCTTTTTTTTTTTGTATAAACACATTTATCTCCGTGCATCAGTATGGAAAAAACAATTAGTTATGCTTTCTTTTCTTTTCTTTTCTCTCAATTTGATTTCTAGAATGAAACAAATCGATACATCAGTATCAACGATAGATCGTTTTGATCAATTTACAATTCTATTTGATATATTAATTTCAATTGTTGGTGCTCTAATTGTTAATCGTTTAATACCAATACTAAAAGATAAATTTATTCGTGCTCAATTATGGGGATATGATTTTAATAAAATAAATTCGAGAAAAGTAAAAATGTAAGTTACATCATGCAGAATATTAAAAAAAAAACATCCGTATATAATTTTTTTTCTAGTGCAGAATCTCAGGGTGTTATAGCAGCTGGTATTTTTCTTATTTTAATGTTTATTATGATTGCTATTGTATTTTCTGAACATTTACATCCACAAAGTGATTTTCCACATAATAAAGTAAATAATTTTTGTTCTTCAAGAAAACTGAATTATTTTGTTTTCTTTTTGCTATTGTGAAGTTCATTGAATATTTAGCTGCTTTACTTTCAATATGTTGTATGGTTCTACTTGGCTTTGCAGATGATGTACTTGATTTACGTTGGAGTGTTAAATTGTTGTTACCTTTAGTTGCATCTTTACCACTTTTATTAGTTTATTTTGCTAATTATCATTCAACAACTATTATTTTACCAAAACCAGTAAGACCATTCTTGGGTCATCAATGGAATCTTGGTAGGATAGAACATTTGTCAATGATGTAATCTTTGTCGATATTGATATAGGCATTCTATATTATGTCTATATGAGTATGGTAGCTGTATTTTGTACAAATGCAATTAATATTCTAGCTGGTGTTAATGGACTTGAAGTTGGTCAATCTATTGTTATTGCAAGTTCAATACTTCTTTTTAACTTTATTGAAATGCAAGGTTTGAAAATAGTCTTCAATTAATTTAAGAAAAACTATTGAATATATATATTATCTCGCTGATGCAATCTTATAGTTTTAACAGTAAAATACCTAACAGCTGAGAAAAGAAAAAGAGACTTTCTTTCAACTTCAGAATATCCTCGTCCTCTTGTTATTTTTGAGAAAAAGCTCAACTTTGAGCGGAGCATAAGATATCATAGCTTAAAGTACTATGTGCAAATAGAAATATCATTGAGTTCTAAATAACTAATTGTGATCGAGTTCCTTCATTGAGGCATTTTTTTAATACTAATCATATTTAAGTTTGTTTCGTTTACTTATTGCAGCATAAAACGCTTATGTTCTCAATTCTAGTTGCTTACGGTCTCCTTCTAACTTTGTCTGATGGACCTGAAATGATTGCCATAGATACTTAGAAATATCCTCGAGAGATAAAATCAACTTCTTTCGTTTTTAGCTTCGAACCTTTTATGTATTTCTCGCAAAAAAAAAGAAAACCAAGTTTTCGTAAACGCTTAAAAAATATCTCTAAGATGTACTTTGAGATATTTTCGAAAAAATTTAAGTCCAGTCGGATAAAGTTTGATCGAGATCGTAATGTATCAGAATGTAGTCCTATGGAAAACCAGAGTGTATGAAGGATTTCTCAGTAGCGACTTGACGAAAATTTATGAAAGTTTTAAGGAAAATTTGAATAAGTAGAATAAAAACTGCCACAGACTCAAAATTCTTACACACTGCCTCTGAGAGATATGAAGGTGATACAGGACAAAAATGGTCGGAAGAGTTCTCCGCAACACTGTACTTCATTTCTTCGAGTTGCAATTCTTTTTTATAACAACAAGGATCCAATCGGGATGGTTTTTTTTTCCACAAATATCGTTCTAAAGTTCAGAGAAAGCAAGTTCCTAGAAGCATCGTCAAAGAGAACGTGTGTTTTCCATGGTACTAATTTTCAAAGGCTGTTGAACTCACTCCAACTTGAGCAAAATATTCATTAAAAAGTTTGAATCCGATTGAACATACCATGCGCGAGAAACGTGAAGAAAACTTCTTTTTTTTGTTCAAAAATTGGTTATGAGAAAAACTCAAAACAAACTGACTTGTATATATCAGGATTTTTTCTACAATTAGAGAGTGGTCGAAAGCTGTCGATGCTAGAGGACCATGATCTTAGCATCTTTGGTTATTATCATTAGAAGAATTTCGCTTCCAAAAAATAATTGCAGAGCGAGTTTTTCGGCTAAGAATTTTGAGTAATAGGTTTCATTCAAGTACTAACTAACAATAAAGAGCTGTCATTTCTGCAGTATTTGATAGAGGACGTTTCGAAGCTATATGAGCGATGAAAAACCAACCATCGAATAAATTTTCTTCCATCCTCCTCAAGAATTTATCTTGGCCCAAGTACAGTAAGCTCATATGAAATTTTCAGCTCTATATCACAACCTTTTGAGAGACATTCATCACATCAGGTACAAATTTGCTCATTTGGTAACTCAAAATTCTCTGTGAGCCTTCATTCGATATATTTATTTTGCAAAACATGTACTGCTTTTCTAAAGAAAAAGTAGAATTGTCAAGCGGATAATAATAGAAATTTGTGAAGACAACGAAGTGCCAAATAAAAAATCCTATCGTTTATGAAAAAGCAGAGTTTGAGCTATTTTCC
Organism: Rotaria sp. Silwood1; assembly: GCA_905250075.1. Taxonomy (NCBI): domain Eukaryota; kingdom Metazoa; phylum Rotifera; class Eurotatoria; order Philodinida; family Philodinidae; genus Rotaria; species Rotaria sp. Silwood1. The sequence goes on along the minus strand of CAJNOP010000010.1, from coordinate 2,241,893 downwards.
CATACGTTAATGTCAATTTTCTTTTTTTGTTGAGAACGAAGGACGGCATTTTTAATTGGCGCTACATACATAATAAATTACATATTTTATTCTTTAGGTTCTTGTTCAGAAGAGCATCTTTTTTCACTATATTTTATGATTCCATTCATTGCTTGCACTTTTCCCATTTTACTTCGAAACTGGTTTGTCAAATTTATTTTTTTTATTTATTTATTCTAATTACACACTTCTTTGCATATTAAATTAGGTGTCCAGCAGAAATATTTGTTGGTGATACGTTTTGTTATTTTGCTGGTATGACATTTGCAGTAGTCGGTATTATTGGTCATTTTAGTAAGACAATGTTACTTTTCTTTATACCACAAATTATTAATTTTCTTCTTTCAATACCTCAATTATTTCATTTTATTCCATGTCCAAGACATCGCTTACCAAGGTCAGTTCTCATTTTCTGCAATTTATTTGGTTATTATTCTATACATTTGTTTAGATTAAATATTGACTTAAATAAGTTGAATCCATCTGAAATTGAATTTAAAAAAAAAGATTTAAAACCACTTGGTTGGTTAATGTTACGATTTTTTTCAGCAATGAAATTTATAAAATATCGAGAATATAAAATGAGTGATAATGAAATAATGATTGCAACAACAAATTTTACTATTATCAATACAGTTCTTTGTTGGAGTGGTCCATTATATGAAGGAACGCTTACTCAAATTTTGATAGTCATACAGGTATATTTATTATTAAGTTTTTAAAATAAAGAAAGAAGCTCATTTTATTTTAGATTGTATTTGGTTCTTTACTTCCATTTTTTATTCGTTATTACCTTGTAAAATTTTTCTATGATTGATGACTATGTATTTTTTTTTGTCAATTATGAATATATATTCATTTTTGTTTTGATAGAGAAATTATTTTTATTTCTATTTTATTTGGAATGAATTGAAAATAATTCTTTTGAATTTCTACAATAATGTATACAATTTGGCATATAAGGTTTTGAACACCATGGACAACGTGCTAACGAATCTGAAGTTTTTTTTCGCATTGATAAAAAACAAAATGTTTCTGTTGGTAATGATGCTTTTTGTTGTGTGGTTTGTTTATTGATTATAGGAGTAGAAATAGGTTGTTGAATAGCTGCAGTTATAGCAGGTGATGTATTTGCAAGAGTTGAACATGTACGATTTGAACCAAATTTTATTCGTCGATCAAGTTTAAGTCGAGCAAGAAGTGTTTCTTCTGATGGTGGTTGCTGTAATTGTTTTAATTTACTTGAACAGAATGCAACATGACGATCATAAGCTTTTTCACAAAATGTACGTTTGCAATTTGGACAACCTAAGATTATTTGAATTACATTATAAGTTTATTAATACAATTTATAAATGATTTCTGAGACTATTATTTTTGTATGAGAAATCATAAAATTTAATATAGATATAAATCTTCCCAAGAGTAACTATTAATGGAGACGGAAGCTCTTCAGATAATGTAATCAGAATTTCAGTCGTACAGGATTTTTATTTTGTTGTAACGAGTAAAAATTAAAAAAAAGGAAAAAATCCTTAATTAGAAATTTAACCGCTAGATCCAATTTTTCATACAACACTTTAAGTAAACTTCTGCTGAGAATTTAACTAGCGTTTTTTGTTTTCTTTGTTAATGTTCTTTTCCCATTACAATCCGTGTAATATTCAAAGGGAGTGCCTATTCTTTCTTTTCTGAACATAGTGACGTGTCATCTGAATCAACGAAATAAATATCTCAATATTTGTGTTTTTATAAGGTTTCATTTCTACTTTGTTACTATGTCTCGATAAGACTTTTATGTATTGTATGTGTTCAATAAGATTCGATGAAGAGTGCAAAGGTTTTTGTTTGCATATAAATCAACACACTTCAAAACTATTACCTCGCACAAAGAATAACCCTATATAACCTTATAATCCACAAGGTTGACTTTAACTGTGCTTTAGTCGCGTGTTTATTAAATGATTCTAAGTTTTTTTCCTCAAAGATCTGGTGTACTTGAAAATTTTAATGTAAATTACATACAGAAATTATTGATAATAGGTGGCACAACTGTGTCATCCAGCCGACGATTACGTTTAGCACTGCGTGTTTGAGATGGTCGTATATTGCTATTATTATTAGTGTTTGATTTATTTGAATTGAAAGGCGATACTTTACGTACTGGTATAATTTTGTCACCTGATCTTATTGAACGATATTGTGTCATATCAAATACACGAATATTACGTTTGTTTATTGAATTTTCACGACAAACATTGGGATGTTTGGAAAAAACTTCTGGACGCATTCGTCGTTGACATGCTGGACATTGAACTAAGTTTTGAGATATTTCTTTCATACCATCATCACTATCATTATCAACAATGTCAACTTCTTTGTCGTTTTTGTTGTTCATTCTATTGAAAATGTTTGTACTCTATCCGGTTGCTCAATTTATGTATGTGCATGTGTACGTTGCCCGTTAACATGGAGATATTGTCGACGCAACTCAATAGATGCAGATGTTTCTGTGTACCTTTCTTCTGTTGCTTCGTTTGATCGTTCTTTTTCTTTCATTCTGTCAACTATTTTTTCTCTCTTAATAGATGTTGGATTGAAGATATTTTCAAGTATTTTATGCACCTTCTTTTTTTGTCCATTTGATCTACTTATGAAGTCAATAATCATATGAGATAAGATATTTAGAAAGGAATCGCTCTTTTTATTCAACATATATATATGTATAGTTATTCAATATTCATATTTTTCTATCTATAACATCTATATACGTGTTGATAGGAAATTGTTTCCAAGGTAGAAATTTGTTTAACCTTCAAATGAATTGATTTGAAACGTTAGTGGGAGCGAATACAAACAATGTTGCTTGTGATAATGAAAACGATCATGAATTAACAATGAATATTGGTTAAAGTTGAAAATGATATAAATATAAAACTATTCTTCTATCTTTCTACACTTCATATAATTATTGATTAAAATTTAGAGTCTAGGTAACAGATGTGAAACATATTATATAGCAAATAAATAACAGCAGAAATAAACGAATCGTTCATTCAGCAATTATTAGAGGGTGCTCGCTCTACAACTATATACTCAATGAAAAAAATGAAGACTTTTGAAATGGATTCCACCAAAAAAATTTGACTAAAAGAAAAACAATTCGTTGTCTTCCACAGAAATTCGATCAAAGCTTTTGTTGTTACATAATTGTTCATTTATATTAGTATTTACTTGATAAATCAAACCAAAGGAAAGGCTCAACACAATTGCAAAAATAATTTATCATTTGTCAGCGTCATTTTTATTTCTTTGTGACATTTTTTATTTAGCTTTCTTAAATTAGATCTCATACATCATGACAAAATAAAAACGACATATTGTTCTATTTGAATTTAGATATGAGCACAATGATTCTGGGATCGGAAACAGAAACAACACTTTATCATTCGGAGTGGTGATATATTTTATAGTTGTGTATAACTTGCGTTGCATGTCATATTCTTGCAACTCATGTATTCTAAAAGTTTATGCAAACATTATTGACAAACGATCATTTCAATATTAGCTGTTACAATTTCGATAGTAACATTAATTCTTTTTTTTTCTTCTCAAACAACACAGTTGTTGAACACATAAAGATGCAGAATAAACGAAGTATTAGTGTATTCAATAAGTTAATCAATTGTCAAGACGGATGATATTAAAGATCATATAATATGTTACGAACTCATTGACACTGCTCATCAGTATTTATATTATCTCTTCTTTAATTTGATCAAAGAATTCAACGCAACATTTTATTGAACAACCACACAGGATCGATTTGATATTCAAATCACTGTTGTTAAGTTATTCTTCACTTTTCGTCGATTAAGTACTTGCTATAGAATACCATTGAACTTGTCGTTCTACAGATATATTTCAGCCAGAATTTTTCAGATGAATTCATTGTTTCAAAGTTGATCAATATCTCTTAGTTATGTACTAGACTACATAAAAGTGAGTTAAACTATTGAAGATGGATGCTATCTTATTCGAGAACTAAACTGATGTAGAAGTTGATAATTATAACTAGCTTTCCTTGTCTGAAGCCTACATTGTGTCCAAACCAACCAATCTTGCTGAAGCTTTCAAGAAATATATGTTCTTGTCTTCAGATAGTTGATAGTCAAAATGTGAGCGCATAATATTGAGTTGTTTAAAAGTATTACTAACATTAGGAGTCAAAATATAGGCAAGATTTACTACTACAACTTACCAGAACAAGATTTTTGAATTTGCGTATCTATATTTTCCATGGAAGTTTTTATTCTCAAGGTTGGAAAAAATAGTGTGATATGTTCGAAGCAAATTGATTTTCTTGCGTATGAATAGACGAATCAAATAAATCTATCACTATTAAATTGTAGGATGTAAATGTTGCTTCATTTGAATATCTTTCCCGAACTTTCTAGCATTTAAGACGGTCGAGAAAACTTCAACATACGAATAACTAAAAAACAGAAAAATCTATATTGACATACATGCAAAAGAAGTTTTAATTTAGACAATGATATATTTTTTCTGGAGGATGTGCAGTGTGTTATGGCTTGGATCAAGCAGACATGAGAAAAACGAGTATTGTGAACAAATACGCTTAAACATCCACACCCACTCATTGTAATCTATGAAGCTCTCAGCTCACTAATCTGTGTCTAGAAGAGAGAAAACTTATAGAAATAAATAATGAAAAGCGCTATAGTAATGGAGTACAATTCTTATGTCGTTACTGAAGTGTAGCATATCAGTTCGATTTGACAATGCAAAAAATAAGTTACAATGAGCACAAATAGTATTTAAATCAGATAGTGCAAGAAAAGGCAGCACTTATTACTGAGTTAAATATTAAACACAACTGTGTTTAATCTAAATCGCATTAAAAATCAATGGTAAAGTCATTTTTGAATATTTTTTTTATTCAAAATAAAGAAAGAAACATTCTTATAAAATTTGATTCATTCATATTGAATCAATGCTCAGTCGTATCATAAATTTTATTTGTCAAAATGAAAGTCTTTGATATTATATATGTGGTAGATATTTCGCATCTTTAAATGAAGCTGTAAAAGAACATAACAAATTTTGATATATGTGTACATTATATATATAAAACTCACTGAACCAAGTACTTCAGTATGAACAAAAAATTATTTTATACAAAAATATTTACAGATATTTTCTAAAACTTAAAAGTTTGAATAAAAAAACCAGTTTCTTGTAAAATACAAAATCATCCTATCAATCCAATGTCTTCTGTCATATTCAAAATTCAATACAAAACTTCCAATTAATTCATGTTATAGTTCTTCAAGTAGTAAAGAAATGTTTATCCATAGAGTACAGTCTCTTGTATATTTATGATACAACGTGACCTCTTTTGAATTTATTTCGGTATAGCTAAAATACAATGATCATTGTTTTCTTTCTACCCATGCATACTATATATACATATAGAGAATCTTTCTTTCTATATGTAGCTGCGTATCAAGTTAGTTAACCAGTTGTATTTCTCAAAAGACAAAGACTTATATGTATAAATCTTATGTATGCATCATATGTTCGTGAACTTTCTTTTCTTAAATGAACTTCAGTATTCAACTAATAAAAAAAGCAACAACTAATTAATTAAATGCTGATTTCATATTTAGATTATTTATTTAACGAACATTATTAAACAACTACAATGGACGAACAATTAAAAACAACATCAACATCTTCTGATTCAAGCATGTTTCTATTTTCTCACAACATTCAGAATTATTAGATATATTCGAAATGTTTTTTTTTTTTAATTTAGTTTTTTCTCAATTTTCATCACATGATACAGTAGTTAATGGTGGAATTATTCCTACATTATCTGCTTTGTCAGTACTTTCACCACTTCGGTCGTCAGTTACATTAGCCAATATGAGCAATCTTACAAATACACAAGAGAATCAGAATTATTTTCTCGATGAATTTAATTCACAACAATCATTTGCAATGTCTCGATGGTAAGTTAAAACATTTCTTATATTTTATTATTGCTATCGAAATTATTTATTTATTGACAAACTGTTTGACAAAGCATTTACAGGTTTTCTTTTCGTTTTTTTTAATTAATAGGCAATCAGATGCCGAAAACTTGAATCTACAGTTTGATTCATCTAATCGACAATCATCAACCAATCTTGTTAATGATTTTCTGTAAGTATTATGAATATGTTTTCGTCACTACGCATCTAAAAAAAAGCGAACATTTATGATATAAAAACAATGGTTTTTAGGACCAACCGAAATATTGCTTCTTCATCCATAACTGATGCAATTATTTCACCTATGTCTCGGTTGTCAACATCATCATCGGTCATGTCTTTTAGTAGCATTGGTAATCAAAAATCAAATAGTCAACGATCTGTGAGTACTGAAAAAAAAATATAACTTGGTGCTCTTTTCAAAACTTCCTATTAGAGATTTAAAGCGAGAAATTAATCAATCTTGCGTTCCATAGTCAAATTAAATTAAAATAAAAGTTCTCCAAAAGACATTTTTCGTTTGAATCTATTTCATTATTTCTTTCAAAGAAAAAAAAGGTGTTACAGTTATTATCATTTAGCAAATCGTATTTATCTTTTATGACTAAAATAAGCATTGATTTTTTTAATTAATACATTTAGTTTCAATCATTGATGACTAATTCAACAGATCAGTTACTCGCAACAAATGAAAATGTTAATCTCTTTCCTCCGGCATCATCGTTTCTATCATTACAAACACCACTATCAAATCGTCAAACACTTTCTTC